>JABSTT010002303.1:0-64322 GCA_013339685.2 Hyalomma asiaticum
CAATTGAAAAAAGCTTAAAGGACAGGCGAATACCGGACAGTTGGCGTCAAAGTAGCAAGAAGTTCATTTATAAGGGCAAGGGAGAGAAAAATAACATTCGCTCATATAGACCACTGACCATTACATCAGTCCTTTACAGGTTGGCGATGCAGGCAATTAAATTAAAAATGCAGATATGGACAGAGCTTAATGGCACTTTTGCCGAACTCCGAAATGGATTTCGAGTCAACAGGAGATTAGATGATAACCTTTTTGCGCTTACGCAGTGTATAGAAATAGCCGGAAAAGAGAACAGACGTTTGCATTTGGCATTTCGGGATATTACGAGCGCCTACGACAATGTAAATCAGAATATTTTATGGGACATAATGAAAGAGGCTGGTATAGGGGATGACTGTATAGAGCTCTTAAAAGAAATATACAGTGGAAATACAGTATGTGTGGAATGGGAAGGTATGGCGAGTAATGGTAGAATGGAGGCCGTCGATATAGGTAAAGGGTTGAGGCAGGGATGCCCGTTGTCCCCACTATTATTCATGTTTTACATGAGGAGAATGGAGAAAGCATTGGAGATGAGCAATATTGGTTTTAAGCTGTCGCACAGGCAGACAGGTATAGTGAGAGAACAAAAGCTCCCTGGGTTGTTATATGCAGACGATATTGGGCTATTCGCAGACAGTCGAACAGATTTGCAGGGTCTGGTTAATATATGTGGTCGGGAAAGTGAAGATTTAGGGCTAAAATTTAGTGTGACAAAATGCGGCTGGATGATCTTCAATGACAGCAACGATCAGACCATATCAATACAGGACGAGGAGATACCCAGAGTACGAGAATAAAAATACCTCGGGATATGGATAAATGATGGGAATAGATATATAGAAGTACAAGAAAAAGCTATGATAGCAGGAATGGAGAAGAAGCCGGCATTGAACAACTACAGAAAAGGGAAAGACAAAATCAAGAGAGAAAAATTCAAAAGGAAGCGATTTACTGTTTGAGGCAAGGTCCGGTTGCCTGAGAACCCAAAGTTACAGAGCGAAATTCAATAAAGAAGGGGACATATGTACATACGTGCTGTGGAAAAGCTAGGGAAACGACTGATCATATTTTGATTGAATGTACAGATGTCCACCCAGGTGTAGCTGTGGATACTACCCTACAGGAGGCCATGGGTTTCAGGAGTAACACGGGAAAGCTGAACATGTCGGCGACAGAGAAAAGTAAAAGGCGCTTAGAGGATTGGTGGCGCAAAAGTATGGAGCAAACAAAAGCGCAAGGTAGCTCGAGTAAGATTGTTACATTACAGCGGAACGATAATAGATAAAATAGGTAGACGGGGAGAAAAATTAGTTGTGAAAGTATGTGTGATTCGGGAAAAGAAATACTTGTAGAGGAAAAAGAAATAAAGCTAGAGCTTGGTAGACCGGCTACCGCCCCGTTGTAAAGGGGACGCTCCTAATATCCATCAATCCCTCCATCCACAATGTGCTTGAATCCCAGCATATGCTCGCTTCATTGAGATGTATGGGAACGCGTAGTAGGGGAGTCTCTGTCTGTCCGTCCGTCCGTCCATCCTTCCGTCTGTCCGTCCGTCCGTCCGTCCGTCTGTCTGTCCGTCCGTCCGAGCGCTGCTGTGCTGCTTAGCTAGTACGTGAATTCATCAATAGATGGTGCGGAGGCGCTCGCTGCGTGCTCTAGTGTGATAAGGGAGCACTTGATGGCGACACACAGTGTTTGTCACGTCATTAGTGATGTACTGGGCAAGATTCACGGAAGATTCACGGTTTTTACCCATGAACATCCGGAGCTTCGCCCAGTCATCATCATTCAATCCGTGGATATGCGTGGATTTTTTTTATGCTGCAATTCCATAACAGTGCAAATGAGTTTATCTGTCGCCAAAGATGCGAAGTGTCTTGACAGGTTCTTAAGAGTGATATATTTCCAACCAACTGCCATGAGAGTTCAGCAAAAGATTGCTGTCATAGCGTGTGTACA
The DNA here is from genome assembly GCA_013339685.2 of Hyalomma asiaticum. Lineage (NCBI taxonomy): Eukaryota > Metazoa > Arthropoda > Arachnida > Ixodida > Ixodidae > Hyalomma > Hyalomma asiaticum. Next base: position 2,002 of record JABSTT010002303.1, read on the forward strand.
CAGTGTTCGAAAAATTTTAAGATCCGCTGAATGTCTTTCGGTTCCTTGTGACCTGGCTCATCTGTGCTTCTCAGTGAACACGCGATAGCGAGGGTAACAAGATGGAAAGTGCATAAAAAACTGTGTCAACCCTTTTGTTCTGTGCGCTGATGAGGTTGCGCATAGAGACGCCCTTTGAGCTCTTAAATGTTGTCATCGGCCGGATATCCCAACATCTGCAAAGGAGACTGGGATTATTCATCCTAGCTTTCTGTTCTTGCATGTGATGTGGCACACACTTACCTTTGCAGTGTAAGGAAATGTAATGCATTCTTCTTTTAACACGACGGTGTTTTATGCCGGGGTCCGCCACAGCTTTAGTGCGTCACTATATCCCACTACCGTAACGGATATGATGAGGTAAGATTTACATAAACATGGCAAAGACAAAGCAAGCAGTTAAATTTTCCCTAACGCCGCCGGGATCGAACCCACGATCGTTCAAAATGCGAAGAAACGCCGCGCAACCCAGTGAACCGCGCTACCGCCACGCTACCGACTGAACTATCCTTGGCATCTTACAACGCGAACGAACGCGCCCTTATCACCCTTCATTTAAACTTTATGCATCTCCATGTTGTTGTATTCTCCGTTGCCTAGGGCCGTGCCGCAACCTAGAATCGGTACAGCGAAATATCATCATAGCACCAAAGAGCAACCCAGTGAACCGCGCTACCGCCACGCTACCGACTGAACTATCCTTGGCATCTTACAACGCGAACGAACGCGCCCTTATCACCCTTCATTTAAACTTCATGCATCTCCGTCTTGTTGTATTCTCCGTTGCCTAGGACCGTGCCGCAACCTAGAATCGGTACAGCGAAATATCATCATAGCACCAAAGAGCACCTATAGAGCTCGGCTAGAAGAGCTCGACCTGGTTATGGTAGTGTCTGCGCTCTCGCTGAGGCTACCCTACCCCGAAAGCGCAGTTCGCTGCAATTCGATCATTTCACTTTCGTGTTATACTGATTCCTGTAACAGGTGGATCAACCACATTTTAAATGCGGGGCATTTCTTAGTCGCACTATGTCGCGCTTCGGCGTCGGCGGCGCCGTCCACACCCCTACTGCGCATGCTCGGCTCGTCTCGTGCCGGCCCAGGAAGACACCCGCAAAACTGTCGCTCCAGGCGGGCGTTCAGCAAGCCGAGCATGCGCAGTGGGGGTGCGGACCTCTCCCCCGTATTCCTCTCCCTTGAACGCGGGCGGAGCGCGCGTTCGGAATTCAGTCAAGGGCGTCTTTACTTGGCTTTTGCACAGTGGGGGTGCGGACCTCTCCACCGTACTCCTCTCCCTCGAACGTGGGCGGTGTGTATATAAGCGGCGGAGCGCGCGTTCGGAATTCAGTCAAGGGCGTCTTTACTTGGCTTTCGCTTGACTTGACCCTTTGCTGAAGAATAATAAAGACGAAATAACAATTAAGCAATCCCAAACCATGCCCAATTACGCAACATTCACGCGAAACCACCACCACTCTGCGACGCATTTACTCGAGTTCCCCCCGTGGGAAGATGCGGCCGTAATTTTTTTAGTAGTTCGACTGTACTGGCCAACTAAAAAAATTACTGAAGCTTCCTGATTAGCGCACTTCTCCACCAGCATCAGTGTTCAATCTTTGGTACTCCTAAGCTAACAAATAGGATTATCAATTGAAAGCAGTAGTAGATAATAATTTCTGATAAGTTACAGTTTATCGCTAGCTCTGTTAGCCTTTCAAGGCAAGATATTATGATCTATTTGGCTGCATTTGTTAGATCTATGCTCGCGTGACTAGCTTTCTAAGAAACATGAGTTGTAATTTGAGTACGTCTCATTTTTCTGCTTTCCACTCATGCCATCTAAATATCAATACATTTTCTATTTGTTGCACAAATTGCCCCCGCAGAAAGTGGGCATGAGGTAAAGAATATTTTTCCGCGTGCATTGATGGCATATTCCATTTGTGATTTTAAAAGACAGTACTAAGCCGTATTCCCCCGTCTACTATTGTCTTGCTCCATATAAGGCAAGCACGTAAAAGAAGCCCAGGTGGTCGATATTTCCGGAGCCCTCCACTACAGCTTGTTTCGTAACCATATCGTTGTTTTGGGACGTAAAATCGCAGATATTAATATTATTATTTATTCGCAGCAACAAATTAATGTACGTCCATGTACACTTTGCAGCTATGCTCAAGGGCTCTATCGTACAGTACCAGGGCAGGCATCCTGGCGGTTGTGTGACATCGACGTTGTCATATCTCTGTCCAGTACCACGCTGCGTGATCGTCGGTTGTGCCTGGAACGAAGAGTCGAACAGCTTGCAGAGTCTCGACGAAGAAGCGTCTCCCCTAACAGGAGCACAAGCTGCGGCGCAGTGTGCCGTTCACGTTCCCACCAAAACGCCGCTGTAAAACGCCGTGATGCAATCAGTACTCTTTGTTATGAAGCAGCAGGTACAGGTCGCAGAAACCACGGCTGCGCCCTTCCTTGGAGGCAACTTTTGCCTAGCGCCATGCGGATGTTGCCGCGATTACTTCGCACCGCCGGCTCACCATATTGTCCTGCATGGATGTAATCTCTGAACTCGAAAAGCAAGAAACGATCTGCAGGAGATGATGCTGCACTCTGTGGCATCTGTTTACTTTGTCGATACGCTTAGTTTTTATAAATATTAAGTTATGAAGTAAAATTACGCAGTTATCTTGAAAATTTGACGTCTTCTTTTTAGGGGCGAAGCTCCTAAAGCCGTGGGTCTGTCCCTCCTAGCTCGTCGTGGTACCACCAAAACGCCGCGTCGTGGTACCACTCGATGGTACCACGACGCGATACCACGACTCGATACCACGACTCGCGTACCACGACTCGATGGTACCACGCCGCGTCGTGGTACCACCAAACGCCGCGTCGCAAACGTCGTGGTACCACTCGATGGCTCGCGCCGCCGGGAGGCTCGCGCTCGAGAGCTCGCGCGCCTGGAGGCTCGCGCTCGCGCTCGGCGCGTGCCGCCCGGCGCGCTACCTCTCTCACTCTTCCATCTGCTGTCTTGTGTGAGAGAGAGAGAGACAGAGACAGAGAGAGCGAAAGGCGCGCGTTGACTATGGAAACGCTCTTTCTTCGATGAACGCTCCACCTGCTAGCAAAGAAGAAGAACGCGCCCTCACCCGCGAGAGACAAGCTTGACGCAGGCAGCGTCTTCTAGCGACTGAAAAATACCGACTGCTCGCGCTGTGGAACCGTTCACCGGCCACCCATACACACACACACACACACACACACACACACACACACACACACACACACACACACACACACACATATATATATATATATATATATATATATATATATATATATATATATATATATATATATATATATATATATATAAGCACTGGATGTTGATTTGCAATGAAGTGCCGGTGGGAGATTTCACTTGTGCGTAGTTGAACCACATGGATTCGTAGCGTGCGCGTTAACTAAATTAATCCGGAACTCGGCACGATCTACGATGAACGTCCGGAGCGTCGCCCACTCATCATGATTCACTCCGTGGATATGCTGTAATTTTTTATTTTCTTTTCTCCTGTTATTTTTTTATTTGCTTATCACCTGATTTTATGCCACAAATTTGGGGCGTTCAAACGCTTGTGCGCTGGGTCTCAGGTGTCTCCTGCACATTGTAAATATTGCATTCAGCTAAATGTATGGTGGTGAGCGTAAGAGCCAGTGTCTGTTCCGGGTAACGAGCATTTGACGCATATTGCTCGTGCAAACGAAGAAAAAGAAGGCAAATACAGTGTGCGTCGATTTGTCCGGTGCATAGCGTATCTCAAAGCTATGCGTTCGGGCGTAGCTTCGCACCAAGAAAGCGTGTGTCGTCTCGTGGCGCGAAGCTATGCCCCATCGCATAATGTAGCAACGCAAACGGGTCCATGGGGCGCTGTCAAGCCGAGGCCACGCGTCTGTCGTCCTATGCGAACGTATTTACGCTGAGCTCGGTGCGAAACTTTGAGAAGTGTTCGCTTGCCCTCGGACCACGACGACGGCTTCGGACCCGAAGCCCCGGGCGATGACGAGAATGACGAGATGCGGGTGTACCGTAGACAAGCCAGTTGGCCGTCCGTTTTGCTGCTTCACTAGACCTGTGCCACATGAGCAAGTCTCACTAATATTTAAAAATAATATTCTCTGGTGCGGAAGGAATGAGAAACCGGGTGCAGTGCAGGGGCGCTGTCAGACATCCTTGTTCGGAACAGAATATGTTCTCCCGCTGTAACGTCACGAAATGCGGGCACGGTTGTCGTGTGCGCTGGGGATTTTTCGCGACTGAGTCGGATGTTACTTGTCAAGATTGTTCACTTCCCTTTGTTTGAGTGGGTGCTGTTTTGTGACAATGTGTTTCATTAATATGTGTGAAAAGGAAGGTGAGAGCAACCATTCGAAAGCCGGTGAACGTCCGCGAAGTTGGCGAGCACGTTTTATTGTCTTCTTGCGGACTATATGCTAGAGATACGAAATGCTTATCGCCTTCTTACGAACAAGACTACTTTACAAAAGAAATCTTTTTTTTCCTTCGTGAGCTTAAATCCCTAATATCCAGGAAAAATGGGGTCGCCTGTCCGGTGTGTCTTTTTCTTGTCCCAGTGTTTTAAGCGCTCCAAGTTATCCGCTTCACGTATGAACCAACTAGCCCAAAAACACGTCCTCTTATTGTCACTGTTACTTGTGCGAATGCACGAATAAACTCCACGCAGAACTCTGTGCATATGTTGGATTATGAACACCTTTTAAATGCTTATAAATGACAGTTGCGAGTGAAAATCAGTGATGGCGATCTTTTCAGAGCTTTTAGCAAAACTGCTTGCTGGCCTAGTTGGTATTTACTTAAGGACATGTTAAAGCCGCCACTGGAAGAACATACACACTAAAGGTAGAAACACAGCAACAGGACAAGCGGCCTGCTGCTGTGTTTGTCCTTTTGTGTGTATGTATGGCCGCTTGTCCTGTTGCTGTGTTTCTAACTTTTGTCTGTATGTTCCTCCAGTGGCAGCTTTATCATGTCCTTTTCAGAGCTTACCTCACTCAAGTGTAAAGAGGTTCATTTGTTTGCATTTCTTTCAAAATGGCGCTACTTTCATCATGCATGCTTGTGGAATTACTGCGAATGCTGACCTTGATGCAGACCCTGGATAGTTTACCATGGCCTTTATTGTCATATATTCTACAGCTCATAACGCTCCTGGCTGCTTATCCTTTCAGGTCTCCACTACCTTGGCACTGTGAGCTGGGTTATTCCTGCACGATATTTCTATACAGGGACTGTAAAGAAGGTCAGATGAGCGAAACAGAAGGCCACTCTTCTGGAGTTCTGGGCACAACTGCATGAAAATTTGTCCGGCAATGTCACAGTTCTTCAGTCTAAATTTATGCTTTAGGAGCAGCGGCTCAGCTTTAAATATTTTGCCTTGTCCTGCTTCTTTGATCTCTCAGGATTAATGCCTTTAAAAAAAGTGTAACCGTGTCATGGCATAGAAGCTGCTTGTCATTTGGGAGAGAAGGGGCATGTTGTGCGCACTTGCCTCGCGGCTCATTGTCAAAACATTTCTTTCACAAGTGCCTCTAGTATTCTGTCCGAATGCAGCTCGTGGTGTGCGTAGTTCCTTTAGGTTATATGCACCTATTCCCGTAGCACACACTGAGGCAGAAAGCGAAGTTCACACACTGCACATGTGCCACCCAGAGCTTTGTCTACTCGATGTAAATTCCTTTCCTATTGCTTCACGATGGCTCCATCCTCCGGAACAGCGAGGAAAGGCTGCTTCGTGCTGCCCTGTCCGACAGCCTGGCGCAAAACACTGGTTTTGCCGCCCAGGTGGCATTTCAACCACTTGAGACGGTGCACTACTGCTCAGACCACATCACTTTTTGCAGAAGAACCTTGAACAGATTGAGGCTGGGGAGCCCTACGGGTTCTCAAAGCAACAAAACTACACGCACTCCAAAGTCGACTGCAAACAGCACCCAACTGCCATATGCGCCAACGCTCACTACATTGCGTGCGGCGCTGGCGCTATGCCGCAGCAGCGCGCCAAGACACCTTCCCTTGGTATTGGCGGTGCGACCGCAATGCATGGTAGCTGCCGGCGAGTGAGCCCGCTACCCTATTTTAGCTCAGTTTAGCCAGGTTCTGTTGTGGCGGAGCGCATGTGCGCAGCGCCTGGGAGAGGCTGCGCATATGCACCGCAGTTAAAGCAGGCTTTCGGTTGCCGCAAAGGCAGCACCGCTTCTCAGCGTCGTCTCCTTTTACTGCGTAGAAAGCAAACAGTGAGGCGGAGACGTGTTTTGGTGTGCCGACTGCTATACGCGGCTGTTGGTGGAATGAGGTAGCGCGTGCATGCTTGATGAAAGGTCTAATGGGCAAATCTTCTGACAGCGATTTTTATAATTCATGACTGAAGGGGTTGTTTTTGTTGGCTTAAGCTAATGGACTGTTCCTGCTTGCTCACTTTCAGCTCACTGATGACCCGGGCCTGCACCGACCAAGAAACAGCGAAATCTGCTCGTGGTTTGTTCTTCGGACGAACCTGCAGTATCTTCATATTCTTAAAATACAACTCTCAACTGACCTTTCTGTGTTTGTTGTTTTAATTTCGCCTTACCCAGACTGCCTAACACATGACTGCAACACTGCCGAGCTATGAGCTTGTGCAAGTGCATGGTAGCTCTACAGATACAAAGTAATGCTGCGTGACACACACAGGAATAGCACAAGACAATCTGTACACTCTTAGCACGGTAACCTTTAGTACTGAGGCTCCGCAGAGGAGGCCTCAGTGTAATGTTAAAAAAAGAAGAAATAAAAAGCCAGGCGTGCGCGGAATCGCAGGACAGTAAACAGCGTAAGCTGGAGGAAGGACCTTCTTAGAGGCCTGACTTCTTTGGTCCCTTTTTGTCGCCCCGCCTTCTATTCTCTACGCACCCACGGGGAGAGTTCGCCGCGACGACGCGAACTAAACGGCGAGCACGAACAACGTCGTAGAAAGCTAAGGCGGACGACTGCCTACTCTCCCGACAGTAGTGCTTCCGTCGGCTAGCACTAGGCGTGTGCAAGGATTTTAGCTCCTCGTGGGCGTAAATGTCTACTTGAAGAGTCGGAAACGTTTGCCCTTCGAGAGAAAATAGAGTCACTGTATAGGCTGCACTGTATAAGCTCCCTAAGGGGTGCCTATACAGTGATTTTAAGAAAAAATGGCCATGTGCACCACACTCGTCGAAAGTGGGAATGTTTTTGTTGTTGTTTCCTCCAATTCTGGCGTATACCCACCCTTGGGGATTGGTCAGGATGTCAGAAGTTGAAATAGATAAGCCTGAGGTATTATGGAATACCAATCAGAATCGAATAATCAGGATGAAATTAACAGTGAAGAGTACAAATTTATGAAAAGAACCGGCCTGAATGAACTATGAATTTTGAATCAGTAGAGCGGACATCCCCGTGGCAATGTCCTAATAAGGATATTGGGAACAAGTGAGATCTTGTTGATGCGGCGTTTTCGTTCATTTAGTGTAGGTGGCGCTAGCTGAAAACATTTCTAGTAATTTTTAAATAATAGAATTTTTCAGTACTCCTGGAGATTTTTGCTGCAATTCATGTCTGCAAATATGACAGCGGGCCCTAGATGTAACTTTCAACCTACGTCTGCTTTGTTTTCAACTCTGTTTCCAAATTAACAGCGACTTTATTGATATATAGAGTCCAAGGAATTAGGAAACTAAGTGCTTCGTTTGGCATTTCTGCCTACCTTTTTCAAAGGTCATTTCTCGACTTACTAGATTTGTTATCCTACTTTCTTCGTGCGCAAGCTCACGCCCACAGGTTTAACGGCTTTTTGGTGAAGTATGTAAAACTAGGACCGCGTACGATGATATAGCCTTTTTTAGATCATTATAGCAAAAAACATATTGCCGTTGCGGAAATAAAACTGAGCCGTGGGACTCTCTTTTCTCTTTGGAAATTCCTTATTTGCTTAAAAGCGCTGGATACGCATCACATTTTTCCTGTCTCGTCCCTGTTTTCAGCTCTCTTCCTTTTTCGATTAAGTCACATAAACGAACTAACAGTAAAACTTACTTCCTCAAGCTTTTATACTTAAGCTCGCTTTTCTCTGCTTATACGTGAATTTTTGATTGTTTTCTCGTAATCAGTACGCTTACGCGCTAGCGCACTTTCTCAACGTGTTTCACTTTGCTTTTCTGCATTAAAGCCGTAATGAGATGATGTTGAAGCATTTTTTGACATACCATTGAAATGAATTCATCTCTTAAGTGACATACTGAACCTGCATTCTTATAGGTACGCGCCATCATCATCATCGTCATTATAGATTCTGCGTGGGCTGTCCAGCGCGAGCTGCACGTTCTGCTCGTGGCTAGATCGTTCCATCGCCGGCATTTTCAGGTGCTGCTTCTCAGAGTCAGCACCGATAAAGCTTCGCTTTCTTCCTTTATTTTTGACCGGAACCTCCCCAGCTGCAGGAAATGCCGACAGGCGCTGTTCACCGCCGCTCCCGCAAGAGGAAGTCCAAGGCCAAGGCGACGCCGTCTGCTTCGAGAGGCGGAGCTCCCGCCAGCTCGCCATCTGACGTGGACGATCTTAAAGAAATGGTGGCCCGCCTCGAAGTCCAAGAAGGAGGTGAGCAAAAAAGTCAGAAGGAAAAGAGCCGAGCGGAATCATCTCGTACCACCTACCCGAAGGACAACAAGGAACAGAAAGGCAGCACAAAGGAAGGGAGTATGCATGAAGCCAGCTTTAATTCTGAGGGCCGCGCTACCGGGAGTGAAAAGGCGCAGCCACAACCAATTAACAACCTGGGCTCAGCAGGTAACGTGAGGCGTCAGCGAGCATTGCAGCCAATGAAGAACCCAAGCAGTCCAGTACAAAACCCTTCGCACAGTCGGCATGCATCTCAAGTGTACCAGGAACATTGGCTCGTCAGCATGATCCGGCGGCATCCAGACTTTCAACTTGTCCACCAAGATGAGCACAGAGTTGTGTATCACCGAGTCAAAGATGGCGAACGACGTGAGTGTGGTGGTTCATCAAATACCCAGGCCGAAGAAACTGTCGTGCAGCGTTCAAGTGGTTCGGGTGAGAACGTTCGCCAGCACGCGGTGCCAGGCGACGACGAAGCTCAACGCGATCGTATCAGCTCGTCAAGCAGCAGTGATTACGAGTCTGCCGTCGAAGAACAGCCTGATGAAGAAACGCCTGGACTGAAGGACGCCTCCAGTCAGGAACCATCACCATCCCGCAGCCACTTTCATAGTCCACAAGGGAAGCAGGACACTTCGGATGCTGAAGTGCAAACAGGAGGGCTCGACCTTTCCCTTGCCCAGGAGATTCGTTCCACACTGCAGTGTCGTGACGCAGAAGTCGCCCAGCTGAAGGGGCCCCTGAACAATGTGCAGGAGAGTCAGGTCGACGAAACACAGCGGTACAGTTCGAAGATCGAATTAACCAAAGAACCACAACCAGATCCACCGCGCAAGCTGGCCGAGTTGAAACGCTGCACATCCAAGGAGAATCAAGAGCCCGCCATCGAGAATAGGGCAGGTGAAGCACTCATCCCGCAACCGCTGCAGCTGCAGTCGCGGCAACCAATGCAAGAGCGGAATCTTCTGCCGGTAGTCGAGCCGGAAAACAAGACACTAACGTTCCCCGTTGACCGAAGGCCCTCCCCGCAGTTACTGGCCAAGAGGGAGCCCTCGACCGTGGCAACACCGCCAGCTGTGTTAGAGGAGCACGAGTTGCCCGGCGACACTACTGATTCATGCACAGACGTCAAACCAGCGGGAAATAGCCAGGAATATGCAAGCGCATATAGCAGCAAGGGAAAGCAGATCTCAAAACTAGTCCATATGGCAATGAAACAAAGGCCAGATCTCAGCGAGGAGGAGATCAGAAGCGGTCTACAGCATTTGCGCCTTACACTTGGTGGTTTATCTGGCATGACCTTTAGTGCAATAGTGGAACTCTTGCTTGGACAACTGAGTGCCGGGCCTGCAGACAAAAAGGGAATGTGACACCTTCGTCAAAGAAAGCAACGAGTTGTCACATGGCAGCTCCACGGGGAAGGGCGACATTGCACTCCTTCTCTTTTTTTTCTTTTTTACATCTCTCTCTACTTTGTTTTGATCACTAGCTTGGGTTGTTCATTTTTTCCAGTTTTTCTCCTTTTTGCAAGTACATTTTCAGTCATAAATCTTGTGTGCTCTCCAATACTCTGTTGAAGTTGAAGTTTATTTGCGATTTTGACAATACATGACATGAATTGTCATGGTGCCGGGGCAAAAGGCGTGTTTGAACACGCCTGACTAGGTTTGAACACGCCTGACAAGGAAAGAGCTGTGCAGCTCTTTCCTTGAAAGTTATACTCTACAGAAACGCTGCGTTCTAAATACACACAAATAATGCCAACCACGCTTTTGCTTCTTTGAACGCTCAAGGATTTCTGGTTCCGTTTAAAATATTATTTCTCAATTTGTTGGCACGCGAGGTGACGCTAACCAGGAAATACCGCATCCATGGAGGCATTTTCTGGTTCAGTGCATGGTAATCCCTCGTACAAACTTCGTTTAGCGTAGGGAGACGACGAAGCAAAACTTAACTTTAAAGCCTTTCTTGTAAATTACCCTTTTATTCTGGGATGCAAGAAACAATCGCTACGTATTCTGTACTAACGTGTCTTCAGAAATATAGTTCTCGCTATTTTGCTTGGATGCTAACCATATATGAAAACATGGCTTGTGCGATTTGTTAGGAGCGAAACACCTTGGGCTCTCCGGCAGTCGCAGTCTTATGTCGGCGTCGCCACGGTAAAGCATGTTACGGCAGAAATAAAAATAATCAGCACGCAGTTGACAAGGAAAAGTGCCACCTGCTTCTAGGTTTCGAGCCCACAGCTACCTGGAATGCGACGACAGTAGCTCGAAGCTCTATGGTACACCACCGCCACACTGTGCGTGTGTGTGTGGAACAAACAGGACTTATATCTTCGCTACGTCGCTTTGGAGTTTGTGTCTAAGTAATATCCAATTCAACCTAAGGTGCTTAGAAGACAACTCTTGTCTCAACTTAACAGCTCCTTCCTTCCACTGCATTCTTAGTTCGCAGCGGTAGAACCGCCATCTAGAAACGACAGAGCGAAGCTGATTGCCGTGCGCGTCGCGATGGGCCGATACTGGAGGCAATGAATTCAGACAGTGTGCCTGTAGGGTTGCCGTCTCAGAAGCGATTTTAACGATTTTATGTTAATGAGTCCTGGCCGTTGGCGCCTAACGACGTCGTAGTCGTGGCCCCGGTTGAGCAAGCCCATTAGCAGCGATTGATGTGTTCCTGTAGGGACACAGCCGCATCGCCGCATGCTTCGCACCTACCCAGGTTTCAAGTTAGCGCCGGTATCATCATAATTTTTTTGCAGACAACCAATTTCTATTCGCGATTCCATCTAAATGCTCGCCACCTAGCGGACGCTCCTGGAACCAGCCTATCCAAGGTCGACCTCGAAACGCGGCATGTTACCGCATTACCGAGCGGCTGTAAAACAGCTCTATAACTCCTTAATCGACGCCATGCTGCCTCGAAGCAGCCTGAAAAAGAAAGCAATCCTCATCAAGAGACTTCTGTTGCGTGCCTTATTGCGCGCATCGCGGTGCAAAGAGAGCAAAACGTCGTTTATTGATTCCCCAAAGAAGCAGACGACGCCTAGCGCAGGGCGACATGCATTAGGAACTTGCACATTGGTTAAAGGTGACGGGAATTAAGCTTGTTTGTTCCAAGCACTTCCAGGTGAATACACAGATTACATATGTGTGTGCGCGCGTTTATTATCATGCGCGCTTTTCGAAGAGCGGGAGCGCAGTTTAGTTTAGTTTAGTTTAGGCAAGCGCGTGAACAAGATAGAGACGTTGCTTATACGTGTATATCTGGGAACGTTTTTTGAACGCGTCAGTGCTCAACTTAACCGCGGTAATCATATTACTGACGTACTTTTGCCCGCATGCATTGTAGTAAGTAGGTATGAAGCGAGCGCTTGCCTTCGTTCGACCACTTCGTCCCCTGCGCGCGCTGCGCCTCGTAATTTGTTTGGCGGTTATGGAGGTAATGTGTGATCGTTTAAGGTAGCGCGTTTGCATTTCGAGTTCATCTGGTGACATTTCAGGGCTTATTACGCTCATTTCAACTTTCGAGCCCGCGCATAGAATTGAACTCTTTAACACGTTTATAAGTGGCGCATAAGTGCTCAAATCAGTTGTATCAAAACAAGTTGCTTGCATCTTTCGGAGAGACGTGCTATGCATAAACACCTACCTTCTTCAACTCAGTCTCGCTAGAAAGCCTCTTTATCCCGAAAACAAAAAAAAATACTGATGGAAGTCTGCGAACAAGTTCGACGTTTGAACGCACAGCACAATTATTTCCGCTGTTTCGCCGTCAAATCCCTTAGGCTGATTAATAGAAGATGTTCGGCAGCAAGAACCCTTTCTCCTTCGACGAAGCATCGTGATTCGACCCCGCAATCAAGAAACGTAAGCACAGCGCCAAGCGAAAGCGCGGCCGTCAACCTGGATGTAGAAGCCATCTGTGTTTACCTGAGAAATGTTGGCAGATGAAACACTTTTTCTGGAGTTGCGAATAGTTGCGTGGCGCCTATTCTAATATTTCGCGTGTTTATATTTGCTGGTGGCGTAAAGGTTAGTTGGTTTGTCCTTTAATACACAGTGGAATCCATTTAGGAGGATGGGCCATGAACTGAATGGTGCGTTGGTTAAAAAAAATCAGTGTTAATAGATAACGTAACAAATAAAAAACCCTGCACAATGATATAAATAAAGTGGTGAGCAATGTTGAGACTGGGCAATCTTGTGGTGAACGAATGTAGAAGTTAAATGATTGAGAAAAACAACAGACGCACACAAAACACACGCGCGCACACACTCACGCACACTCTATATTATTTGCACAAAATTGAAATACAATAGAATTGATTCCCATTTATTTCACGAAGGAGCTCTCGTAAGTCCTCGCAGACGTTCCTGTGACTTAAGCCTAGTACAGTAGCATCAAATATGACAACTACTGGATGGTATATATTTAAGACAGTACTTCACAGGGGTTCTAGTCAGAAGTCTTTTAACTGCTTAGCTGTTTCATCGTGCTATAAGCCAGCCAGTACAGTGTGCGCTAAAATGTGTTGTGTGCCAGATCTCAAGAAAATGATAGCGCCCGACGTGTCGTCAGAGGATGCTGAGAAACTGTGCCGCGTTCTCTTCTCCTACCGCGATATTATGAACCTTAACGCGCGTCCTTTGACCCAAACTACTGCGACGCCTCTCCTATTCACAGACGCCGGTATCGGGTGAAGCAAGAGCGCAGCATTGAAGCATTTTTTGCTTCTATGCTGCACTCCCTAGCTCGCGCAGATTTTTCATAACTTAACGTTTCCTTCAAAAAGTCAAGTTGCCCCGCTCTGCACCCCTTTTAACACCTGCAAGTAAAGATCGAATGAGATGTTACATGTGAAGTGCTGTGTGCAACTGGGCACTGACAAACTACTCCACAAGACACTTGGCTTATATGACACTGTACAGAGTTATAAAGGAGGTTCTGGTTACACAGAGAATCGATGTTCCACTACGGCAGGCAACTGAAAACGCCCAGAGTCGCGGCCGCTGAGCCCACGGGAATCGCGGCGGCAGTTTGCACGATCTCTTGACAGGCGCAGAATGATCGAGGAGGCTATGGTATGACAATGATCTGCCGCTGTTTTTCTTTCATATAACCTGTGATTTGTACTGTGTATAATCTATGTAATTCCTCCCCCTCCCCCACTTTAATGCTTACAAAAGCGCTGTTGGAATTTGGTAAATGAAAGAAAGTGAATAAACACCGCGTCACGGTGTGAGCCGGGGAAGGCTGTTGCGATGTTATCAATGGGCTTTAATTTTTTCTACACTGCTACGCCTTATGTGAAATGGCGAAAGTAAATAATGCATTGGTCTTTTTTTCCCCGGCCATTAACAGAAGGCGCCAGGGATTCCATCTTTCTGGGAGAAACTGGTTTTAGCGTGACGACCACGACTACTAATGGGTGGCTAGTTGGGCGTGTTGTTACATAGTAACGACAAACTACAGCGCAAGAAAGACAGAGACGATGAAACTGAATGGCCAGGACGAGTGCTGAACTTCCAACAAATTTTTGTTTGCGCGAGTTTCGCACATATATAGGCACAAGTCGGTCCAGACATCCTTGGCCACGCATGTGTAAAAACGCCATCTCTATCTGAAAGAGCTAGCGACGGCGTGCTGATAAAGCTTTACCCTGACCTGCTGATACGTTCCATCTCGAGAATTTCTCCAGCGTGGCGTCAATTGCTCTTCAGGATCACAGACGTATTATGCAGGTCCGGTGAACAATCCCTGCAAGTTGCGCAATGACTAGCTAAAAAACCTTGAAAGTCAGTCAAGGGAGTAACGGCCGAAGTGGCCGAACAGGTGGCAATAGCCTTGGCGATGAGGGACCCCGAACGTCCTTATGTTTACACGGATTCGTGATCGGCGGCCTGAGCATTCGCCTCGGGCTCTATATCGCGGGAAGCGGCGGCCGTCCTCGCCAACGAGGGACCCGCTGGTCATCACACTATCAAATGGTTTCCGGTCCACGTGGGGGCCGACGTGCACCCACACTTTCCCAACGCCAACGAGCTGGCGCACGACCGCGCGCGAGAACTCACGCACCGCCGCGACCGTGGCGAGCAAAGTGGCGGGGATGGAGGGGAGCACCGAGACCCGCTGCTTACCTTCAACGAAATAACGACGAAATAACCAGCTGTCAAGCAGTGTCTTCCCGCTCCCCCACGCTTAAGTCAATAGACCACAGTCGTCAATATTGCGAATGCTCCAGACAGGGTCGTTCCCTTCGAGAGGCAGACTGAGCCTTTATTCACCAGGCCACACTGTCCGGATTGCGGCGAATCGTCCTGCTCGCTGTCGCACATGCTTTGGCAATTCTCCGCGTTAAGCGGCACCGAGTTGGGCACAGAAGAAGACTGGGAAGACACGCTTCGAAGCGGCGACCGCTAGACACAACTCCGGGCCGTACAGAGGGCTCACGAAAGGGCGGAGGCTCACGGTCTTCCCGTCCTAAGGTGGGTGCGGCCCGCGACTCCTGCCGACCACTACACCAAGAGAGGGTGGGGAGGGGTTCCTCCGGACTTGATAAAGTTATTTCCTCCTCCTTCCCTTCACGTGCGTTTTTTACATTGTTATCATGCTCTCTTAGCCTAACGTTGACGCATCTTCCGGTTTGGCCGACGTAAAGTTTGCCGCATTGTAAAGCTATTTTGTAGACTACACCTTCCGCGCAACCAACAAAGGGAAGCGGGCGTCTATGTGTAGCGCCACAGGCTTGCTGCTTACGGAAACAGAAGAACCAGCAGTGCGGTTCGGGGCACTCAGAAACTGACGTGCTAGCGAGTAGCAGGAAGACACATTTGCGGCGGAGCTCTCCGGTCACCGCTGCGCGGCGTGCCGCTAGATGGCGCGAAAAGCGTGTTTGGCACGCGCTCGCGTGGTCCGCAAACTTTTGTGGTTGACTGTAGTTGGCCTTTTTATTTTTATGAAAACGACTTCGGAAAAGACGAACGCAGTTGTTGCTTACCGCAGTTGCCTCAAGAGACCTCATATGCTTTTCTTATTCATTCTTCACTGCCCTGTCGTTTCACGTGAATATCGTGACAAGTTTCTATGGAGCAGAGGGCATTGCACGTAATTGACGGGAGCGTATATAGAGGTGACAGAGGTAATAATTCTTGATGGGATTTTACGGTATCAGACCAGCTGTGATTTTGAGGCACTTGCCGTAGTGGAGGGCTCCGGAATAATTTTGACCACCTGGGGTTCCTTAACGTGCGCCTAAATCTACGTAAGCGTATAATAATTGGGGGGGGGGGGAGGTGCTCTATGTCCCAAAGCCCCGATATGATCATGAAAGGCAGAGCGTAGTCGAAAGCCCCGGAAATTTCGACCCCCTGGGATTGTTTAAAGAGACACTACAAAGTTAGTGAAACACAATTTTTCTCGCATAGTAGCTTAGCTTTTTACAACACCAAAAAAAAGGAAGCTTTCGTGGAGAAGACCCTCTGTAAGCTAGAAAACGCGGCAAAAGAAAATATGGGTGGCGACGCCACCTTGAAGTTCCGGCACTAATACGCATGTCGTGACAGATCTTTGACGGTGCCTGCTAAGGCCTACGCAGATATACATTGGTAAGAAAGACATATATTGCGTTCTGTGAAAGCCAGAGACTGAACGCAGTGAGCTTCAGAACAACGGCCTTCTGACGTCATTAGGTTCCGATTTTGCGGGGCGAACTTAAAAAAAAAAACTATGCCATTCGTTTCCTGTTTTAACAGAAAACATCAATCTGCGAAATTAACGAAAAGAGAGTTCTCAAACTATAAATTATCGTCCTAAACTCTTTCACACGTTCACAGAAGCGTGCCTTTAACGTGCACTGGCGTAGACGGTCCTCTAGCATTTCTACTCCATTGAAATGCGGCAGCCGGGGCCAGGATTCGATCCAGCGACCTTCTGGTAAGTAGCCGAGTGCCATAGCCACTAGAACCTAAATCGAAGTATACGGATGCTTTCGCCATTTGGCCTCCGTAGAAATGCTGCCGCCGTGGCCCGGATTCGATACCGTGACCTCGCGCTTCGTAAGGCAACACCTAGCCATTAGGCGGTATACAGCTGCAGCCGCATAAAAGAAATGATCTCCATGTCCAAGCCAGTGTGCTCCCTGTATAAATGCGTCGAACGCAGATCACTCCAACAATGCGAATAGAGTTGTCATGCGTAAAATATGTAAGTTGTGTACATTCTTCGCGCGCTGAATATCGCTGCTGAAAGCACGAGTACACGCGTCGAGATACGAAACGCAAGACATGACGCGTCGCTATAGGTCCCTGCGTTGATGCATCGCAGCAGGGCGACATATTACTGTCACCGTGCGATGTCGCGTCACGAAGATGTTCTCTGCGAGCTGACAGGCAACGAACGCACGATCAAAGGCGAACGCCGCACTCGTACGTATTTATCGTCACCGGTGGTCAGCGGGAGGGTGGTTGCGATGTCCTTTTGACAGTGCAGTCTGAAAAAGAAAAAGCTGAGACGTGACTTTGTAAGTTAGCACACTGCTTTACTTTCACGCCAAGCGGGGAATGCGACACAGTCTGAATGGACAGGACAAAGACAATGCCGAAGCGAGCAAACACACCCGGCTGGTATTGTACAGGCTACCCTCCGTGGTATCGGCGAGATGGTGGCATGCCAAAATCGATGTCACGGGGTCGAATCCCGGAGCCACCGGCCGTATTTCGATGAGGCTGAAATGCAAAAAACACCCATTCATGTAAATTCAGGTGCGTATTAAAGAATCCTATGTGGTCAAAATTACTCCGGAGCCCTCCATTGCGGGGGAGTGCCTTGACGCCATAGCTGGATTTGACGCGTTAAACGCCACGAATTATTGCTATTAATTACCGATGGTTAATCCCGCACCTTCCGGATGCCTATCGACTAGGGAAAAACAACCTGCACGCGTTCAAGCATAAGCAGTTCAAGCATGCGTTCAAGCATAAACAACCTGCGTGCGTTCAAGCACGTTGTCATTAACATTAATGAAATCGTAAATGTGTTAGAACATTTTTCTCCAGAGCTGTATACAGTTCTAAAATAGATCATTCGTCCCTATAGGAGTAGTAGAAGCGGAGGAAAACACTGACGTGGCAAGAGTAGCTTCCCATGTGGTCAGAAAAGCCATACAAGGCATGTCCCGCGGATAAGCAGCCGGTGAAAGCGGTATAAAAGCCGAGTTCAACAGTGACGGCGGATATCTTATAATCCAAAAAGTCGCGTCACTCCTCACAAAATCTTTCGGGGCCTTTAATCAACCAACAGGTTAGAAAATACCAACATAACACAAGGAAAGAGACATTAATGAGTTGGAGAGTTACAGATCAATCAGCCTATATCCCAGTAATATACGCAAATTGCTCGAGAAAGAATTTTGACTAGGATAACAAAAACGCTCGAGGATAATCCATCCACTGAGCAAACTGGCTTCAGGAACGGATACACCGCATTGGATCACAGGCATGCTATCAACCAAAATAATTGAGAAATTCACTGAACACGAAAATCTCCTTCATGTGGCTTTTATAGATTGTGAAAAAGCATTCTACTCGATATAAATACCACCACCGTTAGAGGCTTTAAGACAGCATGGGATACCCGAGACATACATGTATGCTAGTAACATCTACAGAAATCGCACAGATCTCCGCGAGGAAAGCAAAGGAAAAAATTCGTTAAAAAAGAGAGCATATGAACAGTTTCCTTGTCAGATCGTGTCTCTCTGCCCGCGTGCAAGGGTGTACAATCTCCACGATGCTATGTTTAAAAGCATTTAAGGAGCTAGATTGGGTTGACAACGAATTAAAATTAACGGAAAAAATCACAGCAACTCGAGGTTTGCCGATGAACTAGGGCTATTCGGCAATTAAGGCGATGAGCTACAGAAAAATGAGATTGTTGACCGTACTTGTGGTATTTACGGGCCACGCGGACCACGCGTAGTCCACGTGCCAAACGGGCTTTTCGCGCCATCTAGCGGCACGCCGCCCAGCGGTGACCAGAGAGCTCCGCCGCAAATGTGTCTTCCTGCTACTCGCTAGCACGTCAGTTTTTGAGTGCCGCGAACCGCACTGTTGGTCTTTAGGGGCGAAGCTCCTTAAGGCGCGGGTCGTGCGTCCCCGATGTATGTAGTAGTAGTAGTAGTAGTAGTAGGTAGCCACCGGCGCGTGCCTGCCGGAAGGCACGCACGCGCCGAGGGCGAGCGCGTGGTTCCCGGCGCTCGCCCTCGCCGCGAGCGCCGGGAGCCACGCGCTCCCCGGCAAACTCGACACTGGCCCGGCAAACGCGACAGACAACGTTGGCGCAGGCAGCGTCTCCTAGCGAGTTTCTTGATTGAGAAATACCGACTGCTCGCGTTGGGGAAGCGTTCACCGCAACCCATATATATATATATATATATATATATATATATATATATATATATATGGGCACTGGATCTTGACTTGCAATGAAGTGCCGGTGGGAAATTTCACTTGTGCATTGTGCATAGTTCAACCGTGAGGATTCGTAGCATGCGCGTTAACTAAATTAATCCGGAACTCGGCACGATCTACGATGAACCTCCCGAGCTTCGCCCACTCATCGTCATTCACTCCGTGGATATGATGTAATTTTTTTTTCTTTCCGTAAGCAGCAAGCCTGTGACGCTACACATAGACGCCCGCTTCCCTTTGTTGGTTGCGCAGAAGGTGTAGTCTACAAAATAGCTTTACAATGCGGCAAACTTTACGTCGGCCAAACCGGAAGATGCGTCAACGTTAGGCTAAGAGAGCATGATAACAATGTAAAAACGCACGTGAAGGGAAGGAGGAGGAAATAACTTTATCAAGTCCGGAGGAACCCCTCCCCACCCACTCTTGGTTCAGTGGTCGGCAGGAGTCGCGGGCCGCACCCACCTTAGGACGGGAAGCCCGTGAGCCTCCGCCCTTTCGTGAGCCCTCTGTACGGCCCGGAGTTGTGTCTAGCGGTCGCCGCTTCGAAGCGTGTCTTCCCAGTCTTCTTCTGTGCTCAACTCGGTGCCGTTTAACGCGGAGAAATGCCAAAGCATGTGCGACAGCGAGCAGGACGATTCGCCGCAATCCGGACAGTGTGGCTCTATGCCTGGTGAATAAAGGCTCAGTCTGCCTCTCGAAGGGAACGACCCTGTCTGGAGCATTCGCAATATTGACGACTGTGGTCTATTGACTTAAGCGTGGGGGAGCGGGAAGACACTGCTTGACAGCTGGTTATTTCGTCGTTATTTCGTTGAAGGTAAGCAGCGGGTCTCGGTGCTCCCCTCCATCCCCGCCACTTTGCTCGCCACGGTCGCGGCGGTGCGTGAGTTCTCGCGCGCGGTCGTGCGCCAGCTCGTTGGCGTTGGGAAAGTGTGGGTGCACGTCGGCCCCCACGTGGACCGGAAACCATTTGATAGTGTGATGACCAGCGGGTCCCTCGTTGGCGAGGACGGCCGCCGCTTCCCGCGATATAGAGCCCGAGGCGAATGCTCAGGCCGCCGATCACGAATCCGTGTAAACATAAGGACGTTCGGGGTCCCTCATCGCCAAGGCTATTGCCACCTGTTCGGCCACTTCGGCCGTTACTCCCTTGACTGACTTTCAAGGTTTTTTAGCTAGTCATTGCGCAACTTGCAGGGATTGTTCACCGGACCTGCATAATACGTCTGTGATCCTGAAGAGCAATTGACGCCACGCTGGAGAAATTGTCGAGACGGAATGTATCAGCAGGTTAGGGGAAAGCTGTGTCAGCACGCCGTCGATTGGTCTTTCAGATAAAGAGATGGCGTTCTTACACATGCGTGGCCAATGATGTCTGGACCGACTTGTGCCTATATATGTGGGAAACTCGCGCAAACAAAAATTTGTTGGAAGTTCAGCGCTCGTCCTGGCCATTCATTTTCATCGTCTTTGTCTTTCTTGCGCTGTAGTTGGTCGTTACTATGTACCAACACGCCCAACTAGCCGCCCATTAGTAGTCGTGGTCGTCACGCTAAAACCAGTTTCTCCCAGAAAGATGGAATCCCTGGCGCCTTCTGTTAATGGCCGGGAAAAAAAGACCAGTGCATTATTTACTTTCGCCATTTCACATAAGGCGTAGCAGTGTAGAAAAAATTAAAGCCCATTGATAACATCGCAACAGCCTTCCCCGGCTCACATCGTGACGCGGTGTTTATTCACTTTCTTTCATTTACCAAATTCCAACAGCGCTTTTGTAAGCATTAAAGTGGGGGAGGGGGAGGAATTAGAGTATACACAGTACAAATCACAGGTTATATGAAAGAAAAACAGCGGCAGATGATTGTGATACCATAGCCCCCTAGATAATTCTGTGATTGTCAAGAGATCGCGCAAACAATGGGGACCCGCAGTCGGGAAAGGTAAGAACTGCCGCGGCGATTCCCGTGAGCTCAGCGGCCGGGACTCTGGGCGTTTTCAGTTGCTGCCGTAGTGGAACAACGATTCTCTGTGTAACCAGAACCTCCTTTATAACTCTGTACAGTGTCATATAAGCCAAGTGTCTTATGGAGTAGTTTGTCAATGCCCAGTTGCACACATGCACTTCACATGTAACATCTCATTCGATCTTTACCTGCAGGTGTTAAAGGGCTGCAGAGCGGGACAACTTGACTTTTTTGAAGGAAAGGTCAAGTTATGAAAAATCTGCACGAGCTAGGGAGTGCAGCATACACGAAAAAAATTGTCCCATAGAGGCAGCGGCCGCACCTCGAAAGAGATCAACTGGAGCAAAGAAAACGGCAGGGGGAGGCGCAGCAGCAGATCCTGCTTGAAGTCAGGCAGATACGCTTGCGGGAAATGGCAAGTTTGTAGAGGCAGCATGAGCTCCACGTGCAAGAGAGCCGAGCTGAAAGGGAGGCATCTCTTACCACCCAGAGAGCTCTCCTTGGTGTTATACATACTCAGAAATAAACAACACTACAGCCCATTTCGATACATTTATTCGTTCTAACAGATATCATGGTCATTGTAACATGACGCCTACGTAATTTCAAAATCCTTAAATTACAGTATGTGGGCTAAGTGCCCCGGTGTTTTTTTTTAATTCTTTATTGATGTGATATTAGGAGATGTTAACGCACAAACAAGGCGCCGGCTACTCCTTGGCACTTAAGTGTGGTGAACGCTCAACATGTATTGTTGCGGAGCAGTGTGTGAAGCAATCTGTCATCATCACAATAACAGTAGTTCCGCCTTAACACTAACGAAGAAACCCACATATAAGATATATGTATATAGAAGTTCGAGCACATGGCTGTACTCTCGAGGATAGTCTGTAATAAATAAACAGGAATATCAGTGCACAAAAACGGTCATATATTCAGTGCGTAGCACCTGGTCGTGCAAATGAATCATTACACATTGCATAACATAGCAATGCTGTAACCTGAATCACAAAAATCACGAAAAGACGAAACAGATGAAAATACTAAATGTGCTAGTAACGTCCAGCAATGTCGCTTCTTCCAAAAAAAGACTTTAGTGCTTTCAAAGCGTACTTTTGCATGACCGTCGTCGGCCATGGGCCCAGAAGTTTCCTTAAACTAAAATGGCTGACAGTCGAATGTCATCAGAGCTGCTTTTAGTCTACGCCTTGATTCATCGTGATTTGGGCAGTCTAGGAGGAGGTGGCTTATAGCTTCGTTTTGAAATCCACAATCACATTGGGGAGTTTTAGCACGGCCAATGTTGTGTAGAAAATGCTCGGTGTAGGCCGTACCCACACAACTTTTACAATTTTGATCAAACCACGTACTCGTGCTCATTTTGAAAAATGCGGTCTTTACAACGCAGCGAAACTGATTTTTCGACAGTGGGAGGGAAGCCGTAGCATCTTTGTGACGTGCTTGTCATGTTCGTGTTGTACTGCCCCACATGTGCCAATATGATATTGTTGCATGGAAACCGTGGAGGCAGTCAAGGGTGTCGTCTATACGAGGTAAGGGTACACGTCCTTTCTTGTAACCTCGATCTGGTGCCGATAGTCCACCCAAGAACACCAAGAGCCATCTTTCTTTTCACCAATACAACTGGTTAGTCCAATGGAGTGCACGATGGTTCAATGATGTTCGTGGTAAGCACCTTCTCAACTTCTGCTTGAATGACGACGCTCGGCGGCAGACACCCGATACCGACGTCTGTGAATAGGAGAGGCGTCGCAGTAGTTTGGGCGAAAGGACGCGCGTTAAGGTCGATAATATCACTGTAGGAAAAGAGAACGCGGCACATTTGCTCAGCATGCTCTGACGACACGTCGGGCGATATCATTTTCTTGTGATCTGGCATACAACACATTTTATCGCACACTGCACTGGCTGGCTTATACCACGCTGAAACAGCTATGCAGTTAAAAGATTTCTGAAACAATCGCCTGCGATATACTGTCTTAAATCTATCCATTGCGGTAGATGTGACATTTGATGCTACAGTACTAGGCTTAAGTCACAGGAACGTCTGCGAGGACTTACGAGAGCTCCTACGTGCAATAAAAGGGAATCAGTTCTATTGTATTTCGATTTTGTGCAAATAATTTAGAGTGTGCGCGAGTGTGTGCGCGCGTGTGTTTTGTGTACGTCTGTTGTTTTTCTCTATCATTTAACTTCTACAGTCGTTCACCACAAGAGTGCCCAGTCTCAACTTTGCTCACCACTTTATTGATATCATTGTATAGGGTTTTTTATTTGTTACGTTATCTATTAACACTTATTTTTTAAACCAACGCACCATTCAGTTCATGGCCTATCCTCCTAATTGGATTCACTGTGTATTAAAGGACAAACCAACTCACCTTTACGCCACCAGCAAATATAAATACGCGAAATATTAGAATACGCGCCTCGCAACTATTCGCTACTTCAGAAAAAGTGGTTCTTGTGGCAACATTCCTCAGATAAACAAAGATGGCTTCTACATCCTGGGTCACGGCCCCGTTTTCGCTTAGCCCTGTGCTAAAGTTTCTTGACTGCGGGATCGAATCACGATGCTTCGTTGAAGGCGAAAAGGTTCTTGCTGCCGAACATCTGATATTAATCGGCCTAAGGGATCTGAGCGGCGGAACAGCGGAAATAATTGCGCTGTGCCTTCAAACGTCGCACTTGTTCGGTGACCTACATTAGATTTTTTTTTCAGGATAAAAGGCCTTTCCAGCGAGACTGAGTTGAAGAAGGTAGGTGTTCATGCGTAGATGGCCTCTCCGAAAGATGCAAGCAACTTATCTTGGATACAACTGATTTGAGTACATATGCGCCGCTTATAAACGTGTTGAAATAGTTCAGTTCTATTCGCAGTGCCCAAAAACAAACTTAGAGGCGCGGTGAAAAGGTCGAGGGCTCGAAAGTTGAAATGAGTGTAATAAGTCCTGAATTGCCACCAGATGAACTCGAACTTCAAACGCGCTACCTTAAACGATCACACATTGCCTCCATAACCACCAAACAAATTACGAGGCGCAGCGCGCGCAGGGGACGAAGTGGTCGAACGAAAGTAAGCGCTCGCTTCATACCTACTTACTACAATGCATGCGGGCAAAAGTACGTCAGCAATAAGATTATCGCGGTTAAGTTGAGCACTGACGCGTTCAGAAAACGTTCCTAGATATACACGTATAAGCAATGTCGCTATCTTTTTCACGCGCTTGCCCAAACTAAACTACGCTCCGGCTCTTCGAAAAGCGCGCATGATAATAAACACGCGCACACACATTTATAAGCTGTGTATTTACCGGGGAAGAAGAAATCTTCGCGAGTGAAGTGCCTGGAACAAACCAGCATAGTTCCCGTCACCTTTTAGCCAATGTGCAAGTTCCTAATGCATGTTGCCTGCGCTAGGCGTCGTCTGCTCTTTCGGGAACCAATGAAACGACCTGTTGTTGCCTTTGCACCGCGATGACACGCAATGAGGCACGCAACAAAAGTCTTTTGATGAGGATTTATTTGTTTTTCAGGCCGCTTCGAGGCGGCATATCGTCGATTAAGGAGCTATAGAGCTGTTTTAGAGCCGCTCGGTAATGCGATAACATGCCGCGTTTCCATGTCGACCTTGGATGGGCTGGTTCCAGGAGCGTCCGCTAGGTGGCGAGCATTTAGATGAAATCGCGAGTAGAAATTGGTTGTCTGCAAAAAAACAATGATGATAGCTGTACTAACTTGAAACCTGGGTAGGTGCGAAGCACGCGGCGATGCGGCTGTGTGTCCCCACAGGAACCGGGGCCACGACTACGATGACGTTAGGCGCCAACGGCCAGTACTCATTAACATAAAATCGTTAAAATCGCCTCTGAGACGGCAACCCGACACGTACACTGTCTGAATTCATTGCCCCCATCGCGACGCGTGCATTAGCACGACAATCAGCTTCGCTCTGTCGTTTCTAGATGGCGGTACTACCGCTGCGAACTAAGAATGCAGTGGAAGGAAGGAGCTGTTAATTTGAGACAAGTGTTGCCTTCTAAGCACCTTAGGTTGAATTGGATATTACTTAGACGCAGTTTGTTCCACACACAGACACAGTGTGGCGGTGCTGTACCATAGAGCTTCGAGCTACTGTCGTCGCATTCCAGGTAGCTGTGGGCTCGAAACCTAGAAGCAGGTGGCACTTTTCCTTGTCAACTGCGTGTAGATTTTGTTTTATTTCTGCCGTAACATGCTTTACCGTGGCGACGCCGACAGAAGACAGCGACTGCCCGAGAGCCCAAGGTGTTTCGCTCCTAAAAAAACGCACAAGCGATGCCTTCATATACTGTTAGCATCAAAGCAAAAGAGCGAGAACTACGTTTCTGAAGACACGTTAGTACAGAACACGTAGCGATTGTTTCTTGCATCCCAGATTTAAACGTTAATTTACAAGAAGGGCTTTAATGTTCAGTTTTGCTTCGTCGTCTCCCTACGCTAAACGAAGTTTGTTCAAAGGATTACCATGCAATGAACCAGAAAATGCCTGCCTAACTCCATGGATGCGGCATTTCCTGGTCAGCGCCACCTCGCGTGCCAACAATGTGAGGAATAATATTTTAAAGGGAACCAGAAATCCTTGAGCGTTCGAAGAAGCGAAAGCGTGGTTGGCATTATTTATGTGTGTATTTAGAACGCAGCGTTTCTGTAGAGTACAACTTTCAAGGAAAGAGCTGCACAGAGTATTGGAGAGCACACAAGATTTATGACAGAGAATGTACTTGCAAAATGGAGAAAAACTGGAAAAAATGAACAACCCAAGCTAGTGATCAAAACAAAGTAGACAGAGATGTAAAAAAGAAAAAAAGAGAAGGAGTGCAATGTCGCCCTTCCCCGTGGAGCTGCCATGTGACAACTTGTTGCTTTCTTTGACGAAGGTGTCACATTCCCGTTTTGTCTGCAGGCCCGGCACTCAGTTGTCCAAGCAAGAGTTCCACTATTGCACTAAAGGTCATGCCAGATAAACCACCAAGAGTGAGGCGCAAATGCTGTAGACCGCTTCGGATCTCCTCCTCGCTGAGATCTGGCCTTTGCTTCATTGCCATATGGACTAGTTTTGAGATCTGCTTTCCCTTGCTGCTATATGCGCTTGCATTTTCCTGGCTCTTTCCCGCTGGTTCGACGTCTGTGCATGAATCAGTAGTGTCGCCGGGCAAATCGTGCTCCTCTAACACAGCTGGCGGTGTTGCCACGGTCGAGGGCTCCCTCTTGGCCAGTAACTACGGGGAGGGCCTTCGGTCAACGGGGACCTTTAGTGTCTTGTTTTCCGGCTCGACTACCGGCAGAAGATTCCGCTCTTGCATTTGTTGCCGCGACTGCAGCTGCAGCGGTTGCGGGATGAATGCTTCACCTGCCCTGTTCTCGATGGCGGGCTCTTGATTCTCCTTGGATGTGCAGCGTTTCAACTCGGCCAGCTTGCGCGGTGGATCTGGTTGTGGTTCTTTCGGTAGTTCGATCCGCGAACTGTACCGCTGTGTTTCGTCGACCTGACTCTGCTGCACATTGTTCAGGGGCCCCTTCAGCTGGGCGACTTCTGCGTCATGACACTGCAGTGTGGAACGAATCTCCTGGGCAAGGGAAAGGTCGAGCCCTCCTGTTTCTACTTCAGCATCCGAAGTGTCTTGCTTCCCTTGTGGACTATGAAAGTGGCTGCGGGATGGTGATGGTTCCTGACTGGAGGCGTCCTTCAGTCCGGGCATTTCTTCATCAGGCTGTTCTTCGACGGCAGACTCGTAATCACTGCTGCTTGACGAGCTGATACGATCGCGTTGAGCTTCGTCGTCGCCTGGCACCGCGTGCTGGCGAATGTTCTCACCCGAACCACTTGAACGCTCCATGACAGTTTCTTCGGCCTGGGTATTTGATGAACCACCACACTCACGTCGTTCGCCATCTTTGACTCTGTGATACACAACTTTGCGCTCATCTTGGTGGACTAGTTGAAACTCTGGAATCTCCCGCAGTCATGCTGACGAGCCAGCGTTCCTGGTACACTTCAGACGCATGCCGAGCCTGAGAAGCGTTTTCTACTGGAATGTTTGGGTTCCTCATACAAGGCAATGCTCGCTGACGCCTCACGATACCTTCTGAGCACACCTTGTTAAGTGGTTGTGGCTGTGCCTTTTCACTCACGGTAGCGCGGCCCTCAGAATTAAAGCTGGCTTCATGCTCACTACCTTTTTTGTGGTGCCTTTCTATTCCTTGCTGTCCTTCGGGTAGGTGGTGCGAGATGATTCCGCTCGGCACTTTTCCCTCTCATTTTCTTGCTGACCTCCTTGCTGGACTTGGAGGCGGGCCACAATTTCTGGAAGATCGTCCACGCCAGATGGTGAGCAGGCGGGAGCTCTGCCTGTCGAAGCAGACGGCGTCGCCTTGGCCTTGGACTTCCTCTTGCGGGAGCGGCGGTGAACAGCGCCTGTCGGCATTTCCTGGAGCTGGGGAGGTTCTGGTCAAAAATAACGGAAGAAAGCGAAGCTTTGGCGGTGCTGACTCTGAGAAGCTGCAGCTGACAATGCCAACGATGGAACGATCTAGCCACGAGCAGAACGGTGCAGCTCGCGCTGGGCAGCCCACGCAGAATCTATAATGGCGATGATGATGATAGCGCGTACCTATAAGAATGCAGGTTCAGTATGAAATCTAAGAGATAAATTCATTTCAATGGTATGTCAAAAAATGCGTCAATATCGTCTCGCTACGGCCTTAATGCAGAAAAGTAAAATGAAACACGCTGAAAAAGCGCGCTAGCGCTTAAGCGTACTGATTACGAGAAAACAATCGAAAATTCATATATAAGCAGGGCAAAGCGACCCCAAGTATAAAACCTTCAGGAAGTAACAGTTTTACTGTTAGTTCGTTTATGTGACTTAATCGAAAAAAGAAGAGAGCTGAAAACAGGGACGAGACAGGAAAAATGTGAGGCGTCTCCAGCGCTTTTAAGCAAAGGAAGGAATTTACAAATAGAAATGAGAGTCCCACGCCTCAGTTTTATTACCGCAACGGGCAATATGTCTTTTGCTATAATGATCTAAATTAGGCTATATCATCGTAAATGGTCCTAGTTTTACATATTTCACCAAAAAGCCGTTAAACCTGTGGGCGTGAGCTTATGCACGAAGAAAGTAGGATAACAAATCTAGTAAGTCGGGAAATGGCCTTTGAATAAAGTAGGCAGAAATGCCAAGCGAATCACTCATCATCATGATGCTTCCGTGAAAAAGGAAAAGACAGGGGTGGGCATTTTCTCCTCGTCGCTCAACTGGTCTGATTCATTAGGACTGCCCGATTACACCCCTGTATTTGTAGCTGAGCTCTTAGCGATAATCTTAGCCTCGCGGAAACTCCCGTTAGACGCTGTCAGGGTGGTGATCGTAACAGATTACCTTTCAGTCTGAACTACACGAACAGCTTCTTCTAAGTCTGCTGCGCTCCAGATATTCATTACTTTACTGCCTCCACAGATAAACCTGGTAAAATTATTATGGGGTCCTGGTCACAGCGGGCTAAATCTAAATGAGACAGCCTATTCGTTAGCGAGAGCATCCCTTAACGGACCTATAGTACCGGTTCTCCCAGCATTGGAATTTCCTACTGCGATAAGATATCGGACATATGCAATCCACAAGGATTCCATTGAGACAATAACAACATGGACAGAATTTCGACACTTCAAAT
The DNA here is from genome assembly GCA_013339685.2 of Hyalomma asiaticum. NCBI lineage: Eukaryota > Metazoa > Arthropoda > Arachnida > Ixodida > Ixodidae > Hyalomma > Hyalomma asiaticum. The sequence continues at coordinate 30,912 of JABSTT010002303.1, forward strand.
TCCCGGCCAAAAAAAACCAATTGTGTCCGTCGCGACAAGCTGAAGTGCTGATTACGAGATTACGCTGCCGAGTCCCTCCAATCAATTTTTACTGGCACAGGGCTGGTCTGGTGATATCGCCTATGTGACCATTGTCTCGAAATCGAAAAAATAGAGCATTATCTTTCGAAAGGCCGCCCGTATATATCAATAAGAATAAGAGATCTAGAAATTACGCTTTCTAAATTTGGGCTAGCCTTGTCATTGGAGGTTATTCTTACTTGTGGTGCCTTGGTACTGGGCTTCAGCGACACGGGTATTTGATGCAGGGTGCGGGTTTGTGAAGAAATCAAAATAGATACTCTTGTGATTACTCACATGCCGAAGTTCTTACGGCGGTGATAAAGCTTATGCATTATAAAAAAATAAGAAAAAGAGAACACTACCTGCTTTGATAGTGCAAATGCACAAAAAGTCTACGCATATTTTTTCTTTTCTCCGTTTTCCTTTTTGCTCATTTATTATTAGTTTAATATTACTTCTGATTCATAATGTTGCGGTATTCGCACAATACGAACGAAAACTAAAACATATCAGGTCTCGGCCAATCCCCCGACGTGGGTATGAGCTATAAAAGAAGGATCATCATCATCTTCTTCTTCTTCTTCTTCTTCTTCTTTTCTTCTTCTTCTTCTTCAACCTCTTCACATGGGCAAGTGGCGCTGTCAGTTCTCTTTATTCTATAAAGGAAGCTCCTCGCATAGGCGGTCGCAACCTGTGGATTACTGTTGCCACAGATCGGCTAACCCGAAACGAAATATCAAATATCATTCCAGGATCTATATTGAACAATTGTAAGTTCCGTGCACCATTTAAACATTGATTTCTTGTGTTACGTCCCAAAACCAGCGGTGATTAGAGAGACGCCGTAGTGGAGAAGAACGCGCACTCACACAAAGAACGCGCACTCACACAAAGGAGACTGGCCAAACCTGAAAGCCTGAGCCACATTCAGTCGCACCGAATCCGCAGTGCGAGCAACGAGAACCGCGCCCCCACTTCGTGACGTTGCAGCGAGCGAACGCATTTGTTGCGAACAGAGATCTCCGGTCGCGCCCCGAAGATAGAGTGATGATCTCTCCGTCTATAGCCGGTACCTTTCTTCCTAAGCAAATCGTTTATCCACTTGGGAAGCCATCTGTGTGCAGCTTGAAGAAAAATAATTTTACGTGTGGTCTTATTGGCATTTTCTTAATTAGTCCTGTCAACAGCCTCCAGAGTACATATTCTTCTGTACGTAGGCACAGACAACATGCTATATAATAAATCTTCGTGCGAAGATTTCTTAATACTTTACTTAGATATTCTAAATAAAAACTCCCAGTACATATTCAAAAGGCAAGAATTCGCGCTAATAACCTCTAAAACCTTGTAAGGTGTTTTTTCTGGCTGTCACAATGAATTGTGCCAGTGCTTTATGGAGGCGAGTTTGCACCACTGTACGTAGAAATGGGTCGCGATGGTCCCTTAAAAATAAAAAATGTGACACAATTTGTTTGATCAACAGATGTGACAGGCTCAGTCGGCGTTTTTTCACAGTCAAAAACAGCTTCCTTCGACTAGTTCTTTCCTACGTTCCTCCCAATATTGCAAAAGCTTCGTGAATCCTTTGTACATTTTCACGTGACATAAACAAAACTTGCATGACATACCACAGTTTTGCTATTAGAAACACATTACAAGATGTCGGACGTGCACACATTGACAAATTGCGACCTTGCCACGCTTGAATTTTGTCCTTCATTCTTCCGTCTTTTCTCTCCAGTTCGGATAAGTATCATCATATGTCTGTAACGGTACTCGCAAGTACCTCTTAGGCAATGCTATCCATTGTACACCAACGAATAACTCGGGCGTCTGACTCCAATCACTGTGCCAAAGACCTGCGCTTTTCTCCCAATCTTGGAACCAGATTCTTCGCGAAACCCTTCCGTTAACTTAAGTACTTCCTTTATGCTTTCGCGATCGTGACAAAAGAGCAATGTCGTCGGTGTACGCCAGTACTTTATTTCTGTTGTATTAAGCACAAACCCATGCATGCTTTGTTCACTAATTAAGCTAAAGCAGAACGGCTCCATGTCGATGCCAAAGACTAATGATGAGAAAGGGCATCCCTGACGACTACCCTAAAGAATCTGAATAGGTTCAGTTAAGTGTTGCTAATAATAACGCCGGTAGTGCACTCTGAGTACGCCATTTTCAATTCCACTAATATCACTTCACCTACGTTAACGTATATTGAAAAAAAAAATCCACGCATATCCACGGAGTGAATGATGATGAGTGGCCGAAGCTCCGGATGTTCATCGCAGATCGTGCCGAGTTCCGGATTAATTTAGTTAACGCGCACGCTACGAATCCTTATGGTTCAACTACGCAGAAGTGAAATCTCCCACCGGCACTTCATTGCGATGAAAGTTCCAGTGCATATATATATATATATATATATATATATATATATATATATATATATATATATATATATATGGGTGGCCGGTGAACGGTTCTCCAGCGCGAGCAGGCGGTATTTTTCAATCAAGAAACTCGCTAGAAGACGCTGCCTGCGTCAAGCTTGTCTCACGCGGGTGAGGGCCCATTTTCCTTCTTTGCGAGCTGGTAGAGCGCTCATCGAAGAAAGAGCGTTTCCATAGTCAACGCGCGCCTTTCTCTCTCTCTCTTTCTCTGTCTCTCTCTCTCTCTCACACAAGACAGCAGATGGAAGAGTGAGAGAGCTCGCGCGCTGGGAGGCACGCGCCGAGGGCGAGCGCGAGCCTCCCGGCGGCGCGAGGTGGCTAGAAGTGACATCAAATAATGGAACTACCCACGGCGTAAGGAGCTTCGCCCCTGAAAAATTGCACCGTCTCCCGCAAAAGCGGACCATGAGGCGATGCGAAGCAGCACCTAGGGTGCACACCGCGTTTGCATTGGTGTGACGCTAGCAGACGCTGTCTGCGTCAGCGTTCTCTCGTGTGCAAGGGCGCGTTCTCGTTCCTTGCGAGCTGGTAAAGCGTTCATATGAACATGGAAGCTCACTCTTGGAAGTTCACCATTCCTAGCCAAGCATGACTCCACGGTGGCACCACGTTACATCATTGGAAGTGTGCGACGGCTCTCTCCACAAACCCAGAGTAATCAAGGCAGCAATACGGTCTCACCTGCAGCAAAAATAAAATTACCCTCAGGGGGTTAGAAGTCCCAAAACAATATTATTACGAGACACTGCGAGCTAATGGGCTACTGTATCAATGCGTAACACACTGCCAATTCCACACCACACCTAGTAAAAAAAAGGTTTTCACATAGAGATCATGCGTAAAAATTGCTTGACATGTTGGAAATAGAAAACTACCATGACATCAGGCAGTAATGGGGCATGCACTTTGCACAGGCCTGCTCAAATGTTGCCCGTAACACCACAAGTTCGACACCACTGGTCTGTGGTATCAAACTTCAGTTTTAAAGTGTTTTCTGCTTCTTTCGAATTGCTTCTGCGATTGTCTTGCAAATTACAGTGTCACGTTTAATAAAAAAACTGTACAGGAATATATAATGAGCATTTTATGAAGCCTCTCTTATTATCTACTGTATGTAAGTCAGTAGCAACAAAGCTGTAACAACAAAAACATCTGGCACATGCACAACAATTAGGCAGTTTTAGAGTAGGTTACCCAAGGCTTCGCACTGCTATTTTTGCATTTGTCGCCACGGTGCATGCATCATACACTAATCCCTCGGATATGCAAATTGTTTCTTGGAAATGGAATGCATACACAAAAAACACACAGCCTGAGTACTCGATTGAAGCACTCATATTATAATGCCACCAAAAGAATGTCATGATTACAAATTACGCAAGTACTGTATCCAGTCGAAGTAAAATAGTGAAAAAGATGCACAATGCTCTTTCTAAACGTACTGCAGTACTCCTTTGAAACTTCACATTTGTGTGCCCAAAAGTGTGAAGTGGTTTTTTGTTCCCATTAGCACCGTTACAAAATCAACAAGCAGAGTGGTGCAATCCAGTTCTCTCCTTCTACTAGTTTACAGTAGTACCCCCCACTTGATTGTCCTTGTTATCCATGCACCCCATCGAGAAATCTTTGTGCTGCCAACTGCAATGGATACGATGGACATTACAGACGGGTGATGCTAGTCAAGTTTATTGGGATTTCTACAAACTGCTGTCAATGCAAGGCACAACTGTTGGTTAAGCACCAGACTTAAAAAACACGGTCACACTTGTGTGTGTGCCAGTGTTTTCCAAGTGCTGCTTCAGGCGTGTATTAAAACTAGTCGATAAGCACGCGCTAAAGGCAAGTATTCGTGTAGCACCTTCTTCCGAGCCGTTAGCCATAGTTAACGGCTCTTCGCTGCACAGACAACCGTTTCCTCTCTGACCACACTTGCGCTCTGCTTCATTGTGGACAACACCTATTCACACGCCTGTCAGCAACCATGCACAGTGCAAACGTCCAGGCGCTACATCGGGGCAACGAATCTGTACAGTTGGGAGGCTAACAAACAAACCTGCGCCATCTCGCACCTTACCCATTACGTATTCTAAGGCAAAAAATTGCCGGAGGCCGGTGATTAGCTACGAAAGCTTCTGCCGAACGCCACGACCCGTGATCTAGCACGAAACGCTGGCCGCTAAACACAAGCAACGCTAGACTGTAAGCCAGTCACACCAACCATTCTGTTCGGCACGCTTACATACGCTTACATGTTCGGTATTAGATAAAATAGACCAAAACATGAATATACAGGGCGCATGATATCCGATCTTTCCCGGCTGTGATAGCATGACCAGGCCAGTCCCATTACCTGTTTGGCGTCAGCGAGGAGACCTGCGACAGCCACTCCGACGTGCTTGTCGACGGTGAAAATGCGCTTGTTAGCTCCGGCCTCGTACAGCTTCGTTGTGACAAGCTTTTCGACGGCAAAGACGACTCCGTCGCGGCCTCGCAGGGCGACGGCGGTGCCGCTATTCTCAACCGCCTTCTGAGCGTACTCCACCTGAAACACGCGGCCGTCTGGCGAGAACTGCGACGCTGAGAGATCGTAGCCTGTTCCGATTGAACTCATCGCTGCCTGCTGACGCTGAAACGGGGCCCCTGTCGAGATTTCTGAACACAAAGAGACCGGTAAAATTTGCAGGCAGCGCCGCGCTTCCACACCACGACTTTCGCTCAATCGCGGTTGATGCCGCTGACACTGAGACCCGCACGCATAGAGAACGTGAAGGGTGACTAAGGGGTTTTGTTATTATGAAAATGCTTGAAAACTTTAAAATAACTGCGTTTGTGATCGCGTCAAACAGACACAGTGCGGTGGTTTTTTGTATGATATTTTATCCCACTAGCGTCCGGCGTAAATATTCGTTGCTATAGTTGCTATGGGTGCCGACCACCGATCTCTACTTGTGGTGCCGACGATCAAGGCTTTGATCGGGGCTTTTAATTGTAGTGTATTTCTTATATAAGCGCTATTCAGTGTGTAAATGTTGTCCTCATAGACATATATGAACAGCTCCCTCGATGAAGGAAAAAAAAAACTTTCGAGCGGCATGTTCATGAGTGCCAAAAACGAAAGTGACTGCAAAAGTTTTGCTGAGCACATGCACTCGCTATTCTGACGACAGCCACAGGGAGACACTGTCGCACTGAGACAGTGCGGTCCGGAGCAACCAGGTGCAAACGACGCGACAACGCAAAAAGAAAAAAAAAAAATGATACACGTCGTACAAAATTCCGACCTCCGAGACATGGCGCGCCGGCAGCTCCGGGTGCCATGACGATATATATATATATATATATATATATATATATATATATATATATATATATATATATATATATATCATCAGCCTGTTTAGGTCCACGGCAGGACGAAGGCCTCTCATTTCATTTCATTTCATTTTGAAATAAAATGAAATGAAAATGAAATGAAATGAAATCTGTTATCTTTCCTCCTCATGACATGTCCTGCCCAGGTCCTCTTCTTTCTTTTAATTGATATAATAATATCGGCTATTCCTGTCTGTTCTCTGATCCATTCCGCTCGTTTTTTATCTCTTAGCGTTACCCCCAACATTTTTCTTTCCATTGCACGTTGCGAGCTCCTTAGTTTCATCTCTAGTTTTTTCGTTATCCTCCACGTTTCTGCACCGTACGTTAGTACTGGGAGAATGCAGTGATTGAATACTTTTCGCTTTAGTGAGAGCGGTAACTTTCCAGTCATGATTTCGTAATGCCTTCCGAATGCGCTCTAGCCCATCCTTATTCTACGGAGAATTTCTTTTTCATGGTTAGGAGTTCCTGTTATTAACTGTCCCAGGTATACGTATTCGTTGACACATTGTAAGGGTTCATTGTTGATTTTAAATTCCTGTTCCTTAGCTAGGCTATTGAGCATAACTTTGGTCTTTTGCCTATTCATTCTTAATCCAATTTTAATACTTTCCCTGTTTAGGTCATCAATCATGTTTTGTAGTTCGTCTCCATCATTGCTAAAGAGCACAATGTCGTCTGCGAATCTTAAATTGCTGAGATATTCTCCGTCTATTCGAATTCCCTTGTCTTCCCAGTCTAGACGTTTAAAGATTTCCTCTAAACATGCAGTGAATAGCATCGGGGATATCGTATCTCCCTGTCTCACACCTCTCCCGATCGGGATTTCTCTGCTACTCTCATGTAGGAGTAGTGTGGCGGTGCAATCTTTGTATATGTTGTTGATGGTTTTCACGTATATGCCAGGTACCCCTTGTCTACGTAGAGCTTCTAGAACTGCTTGTATTTCTATCTAGCTATTTCTATCGAGCTGGTATTCGCAATGTCCGTCTTATTTATAGAGGGCCCATTTTAAGGAAAGTGATTCCCTCTCTCCTTTACCTCGCTGTACTGATCGTTGTACTAGTAAGGCGGCGGGGCGATTTCCTTTGCCACGTGCTGCGCTTTCCACAGGTGACAGGGGCGAATGCTAACTGTTGACATCCAGAACGTCACGGTTTTTAAAATTGCTCTGCAAGCAAGGTCGGCGAGCGTGGAAAATCGTGTTTTAGCGAGTCGTTTCTCTTCTCCGTTCACGCTATAAAGGTATGCGGCCGCGTTCCTAGTTCCGCGCACTGCCCGACAGTTGTAAAAGTTAGGGTAAAACAAATTCATTGAAACCTTCCCCGTGGATGACGACTTAACATTTTGAACTCATTTCCTATAAGAATGAACACGATACTATGCCTTCACCACCACAATAGAAAGTTCGCGTGTGTCTGCTGGGGTGTATGCTTGCGTGTTTAGACTGTTATATAGATACGTGTGTATGTATCTGTGTGCCTGATACCTATCTATTTCCATTTCGTCTTCACACATCCACTCCGGCATAAGAAATTATAGATTGCATTACTCATTACACATCATGCAACCGCGATTTCTTACAACCAACAATTTGTTTTTTTTTGTCATATGCGCGTACATCGCAAAAAAAAATAGCGCCTGCGTGCGGGACCACATGGAAGGTTTCAATGAGGTCATATTACAGTAGCTCTGTAGGCAGTATTCAAAGAATATAAAAAAAGGAATACATGGACGCGCAGGTATGACAAGATGTGAGAACTGATTGAAACGACAAGCACCTAGCCACCACGGATGTGAATGATTGCGAGCTATCATGTCGGCGTCGCTTCACGCGTATGCTTTAATTTGGTAACTAGCGCAAGGAGGAACCGGGGCCTGGAAGAGAAAGCCGTATATAAATGCGACTTGAAAATGCCTCATCTAAAAATACTCTTTGGAACTAAAGCCTCCACTAAATCCTTGCGCACTAACAAGTGTATCGGATTAGTTACTCAAGCACACGAAAAGAGCAATATTGGTGAGGCTATCATCTATGATAACAAACATCATCATCTGTGATAACACGCACGACAAGAAAAGTGAACAATTACGTGCCAAGGACAAGGTTTTTGAATAACCGCCAGCAAGGCGCGCGTAGCCGAGGCTCTGTGGGCTTTGTCGTGAATGAAGTGTTTACTGGTAATATGTTCGTGTGCAAATTAAAGAAAAACGATTTGATTGGTCCTCTAACTGTCATTTTCTCAACTCTTTTCTCTTGTCTCAATTCTGAACACATCTTGCCCTGGGTGCTCGCAGTTCATGTGACCTGCATAACGCCACGGGCCAGATTACGTCTGTTCACTCTTTGTACAGCTTTTTCCGTTATACTAGGCTGAGATATTCAAGGGAAAACCATGCTTCATGTATCCCGAAGTACACCACCAGTTCCCTCACGTAGCCCTTAAACCACAATTAACTATATCCGCGGTAAATACAACAAAATCGAGTAATACATTTTTAAAACCTCATTTGCTGCGTTATTCGCAAAAACGGGTTTCCCTGGCCCCGCAGAAATCCTAAACGTGACATAACTTGTCATACAAACAGGTGTGACTTGCCAAGGCCTCCTTCTTTCACAGAGCGAAAAAGATTGGTTCTGCTCACCATTTCTCAGGTCGAACGCAATATGAAGGCCGCAATTACACAATGTTAATGTCCGGCTCTTTCGCGCGGGATGCTGACAGACATTTCAACACATACCAGCATTTCGCGATCATTGCAAACACTGGCACGAGCGAACATCGACAACTGACGTCCTTGCGATCCTTCAACTTTTTCTTCACCCTTGACGTCAGGTCATCCCAGTAGTCTCTTGCGTGATTAGAATGTTCGAAGGGTACGCTGATACGTAGAAGGGCTGTTAGTCCATTTTATGTATGCAAATGTTTGCGGCTTTACATTCCACGTGCCGTGACAGAAACCGACAAATTATTCCCACTTTATCTGAGACCCAGTCTGTGTGCAGAAACGCTTGGTGAAGCTTATGGCTTTCTATTCTCTTGCGATCAGTGCAGAACACACCGACGTCATCACCATTCACAAGAACTTTCACATTATGTCTGCCAAGCGTAAAACCGCGCCCGGCAACGGTGGTCTATGGGCCCAGAGGCGTGCAGCTTTGAAAAAACAAGTGGCGCCACCCTTGTCACGGCGCGCTTATAGTCAGTCGCGAAAGAGAGGCAGGAGCGTATGGGCGGAAGCATGTAAAGTAGTTTTAGAAGCATTGCACCCGCGAAAGGACGACGCGCAGTCGCGGTTAAAAACACAGAGAGAGAGAGAGAGAAGAAGAAGGGACGTAAGCGCATGTGTAAGCACACCTCGTGTAAGCTCCGAAATATGAAACCTTAAGGGTATTTTTCTTTCTTTCTTTCTTTTTCTTTTCTGGGAAGGCTTTCGAGAAGGGACGAGGGAGCTCCGTACTTGGTGTGCGAAGGGAGCGGCCTGTAAACAACGACTCTTATCTCTTATTTTTTTGTGCGCGTATATTTTTGCGACATAAATGGGAACTTGCTCATCACGGTCATGAACACTGCTCTTTTTTATAGCCATTGAGGAGGCCTTTGTCGGCCTGTGAAAAATCAAACCCACCAATCAAACCCACCAAAGCTGGGTAACCCACGATAAAATGATGAGAAGTAGCTTTGAGTAGAACGTTGGCTATAGGCGGTAGGGTGGACAGCTAAAGGATACATCGCAGAGCATGCTGGTAATAAAGACATAGAAAGATGCTTGGAAGCGCAAATTCAGGCTCTAAACTTGAACTGTTCTATTGTCAAAGCAGGGCTAAGACATACAACACAGATAATTAGTGACACACACACACACACACACACCAGTCTTTACTAATGTTGCTCGTGTATGTCTTTTAAATCTGATCAACCTCGAATAGTTTTCTTGCTGAGCATCACTACTCCTCCCAACTTTATTGATCTTGAACAGTAGCTGCTCGCTATACAACGTACAGGTAATTGTTCATAATTGATAATTCGCGCTTTTATTATAATTCATGCACGAAACAGCGATGGCCGTATGCCGGTGCGCGGGAAGTGTGTGTGGGTCGTGAGAAACGTGAGCGTATATGCTCAAAGTTCGTTTTTGAGAGCGCAGCTGTGGGCTCGGCGCATTTACGTCATTCACCCTTACATATGCATGTTGCTATCACGATGTGCTTCACTGCGGCAAAAAATAAATGAATAAAAGAAGGTGCCTTGTAAACAAACGAGTGGCAACCACTTTTGTCTCGCTGAAGCGACCGAAGCTTTTAATTTGCGCGACACACCTGCCAAAAAATACATAAATATGCGGTGAAAAACTAGGACAAGAAGACGACGCGTACAACGGACAGGCGCTAACAACATAATCCACGAGCCTTTATGAGGCATAACCATAATGCGCGTATTGCGTCCACATGGGGCTTTTGCACGTGCGCTTAGATTGCGGCTGTTCTACCATCTCGCCGCCTTCGAAGTGAGGCAGCCGTGGACGGGAAGCGAACCCACGTTGAAGCGGATATCATTGAAACGCAGCTAATTGCTAAGAGACACTGCTTGCTTCAAGTTTTCAACTCTGCGAAATCCGGAAGATAAAACGCGCTGTAGGTTTCGCCCGGTCACAGCTCCCGTAACCGGCGTTGCGCGTGACGGAACCGGGGAGGGCGCCCGGCCGCCTGCAACAAGCCGCGACGGGTTTACGTGCACGGCCACTACTCGCGGCGCCGGTTGTTCTTAGGGTGCCTTGATGTCCGCGCGCTCCGCTGCGGGAGCGCGCGCATCGAGGCACTCTAGTTGTTCTTGCGCCGCAGCGCCACCATACCAGCTCTCTAGCCCCTTAATGACTATGGCGCTCGGATGCTGATCCGAAGTTCGTGGGATCGAATCCCGACCGTCGCGGCTGCATTTGGATGGAGAAGTATAGGGGTCATATGTACTGTGAGATGTGAGTGCACGTTATAGAACCCCAGGTAGTCGAAAATTTCTGGAGTGCTCCACCACCACATCTCTCATAAATAGATCGTCGTTTTGGGATGTGAAACCTGTATAAATCAAACTAGCGTCAGGCCATTATGTTCTTATTATTAATTAAGTTGAGACAAAAGGGTTCCAGGTAGAGCGCCAAGAGCAGAGAAGACAACGCACATGTTTGCTTTATAGATGAACTTTATAGATGAAATGCTTTTAGTGGCATTTTTGTTAACTATAGTCCTATATGTAAACTGTTAACTATAATATAGAATAAATCAATATTTCTCTAGAAGTGTTGTAAGTAGCCTGGAATCTGCAATTGAGGCTACAGAACGAAAGGGTTGCGCTTCAGTTGCTGTGGGTATGGCCCTAATTTTGCTGAATTGTTAATAGCTCTCTTTTGTTCTTGATCTTGATAATCACATTATTTCTGAAATCCTTAAATTTCGATCAGTTGTTGCATTGTATTCAACATAAGTTCCTTCTGAAATTCATACCTCTCTTTTGTATTTTATTTTGATACGCACACTATTATTGAAAAGCTTAAATTTCTATCAGTTGCTGCATCGTATTCAACATGACTTCATTCAGAAATTCTTGCCTCTAGTTATAGCAAAAGAGGGCTGTGACGCTATGTACAAACAAACAAACAAACACACACACAAACAAACAAACAAAAAACAACCAAACAAACAAAAACAAACCAACAAAGGTGGTAATACTGCACCATGTGACTATCGGTACATCTGAAATACTTCAGGTTAATTCCTTTAAAGAATTGAACTTTATAATAACAAAGATTGACCTCGTCTTACCAGCAGCTGCTCGAGTACCTCTGCCTGCAGCAACATCTATTAATTTTCGTTTCATGGATGGCCCATGGAAAGAAAAAGGCGGCCAAGATTGCAGCAAGGCTAAACCTTTCAGGTAGCATAACTTAGTTAATTAAACTCAAATCCCCCTGAATCTTGGCTAATCCCCCCAAGTGGGTACATGCCAAAATGGAAGGAACATCATCATCATCAGCAGCAGCAAGGCTCGTGGCTCGCCATCTCGTGGCACGCTGCCTCGTGATTTTGCGTGCGGCTTCCCCGTACGAGCTGCACGTTCTGCTCACGGTTGGATCAGTGCGCCTCAGCTGCCGGAATCTAGCTGCCAGGACCAGCGTTACCAAAGCTTCGCCTTGCCATTAAGGTCCTCGCCTGCTATGGACCCTTCAACCGGTGCAATTCCCAAGCGTCCCCGGAGGAGGAAGGTCAAGGCGAAGATTTCCTTCGGATCGACGAGCTCTGGCAATAGCAGCTTGCCGTGCCATCTGCAAGCCAGCGTGAATGATAATATTACTTTACTCGAGACAGTACAGAAAGGTGAAGAAGAAGAACCCCAGTCTGGCGTTCCCATGACAGCGACCCCAGAGTCTCGGTCAACGACCGGCAAAAACTGCGACGATTCTGTCCACAGCAGCAGCCCTGTGGTCGAGGACAACAAAGTAGACACACCCACAGTTGTCGACCCCCAGAGCAGCGTCGTAGGAGATCATGAGGTCGCTAGAAGCCATAAACGAGAACCCAAAAGTCTCAGCGATACCGATGTGATGGACATCGTGAGGTCCATGCGGCAGCTGCTGCTGGCGAAAGGCCCCTTGCAAGAGAACGAGCTGGCGACTGTGGTGAGCCCTACTCACGCTAAGCTAGTACTCGAAGTGCACGAGTCTATGACTGCCTTTCTAAGCAGACACCCAGCGTTTGTAGTAGTCCACGAGGACTTGTACTCTTTTGTATACTACGAGGACCCTGACGTTGAAGGTGAAGATCGCTCAACATCGCAGACCGAGCCCGAAGTGATTACCGGGCCCGCGTCTAGTGGCTCCACCAACAGCGGACGCCAGGACGCGGCGGCCAGCGATGGTGGACCTGACGGTGCAACCATCTCGTCCAGCAGACCTCCTCATCAGTCCACCACCGAGGGAGAACTACACGAAGAAGAAAAGCGTGCACTGAAAGACGCCGGCATGCAGGAAAAATATCCGCCTCGGTGACGAGCTATGCGTAGTAGGAGGAAAAAGTCAAAGGCAAAGTCCCGGAGAGAGTGGTGTCAGCTTTCGAAGATCGCCGAGACAAGGTCTACTAATGAAGCTCGTGACACGGACGTCGTCCACCGACAGGGGAAGCAGCAAGCACCCATAAGAAGCCCTGAAAAAGTCCATCAGCCGCGTGAAAATCTCGGCGGAAGACCACGTGTTCCCCGTCCAGAGTCATGGTGCAGTGCGGCAGCGCAAGAGAAAAGCCCTGCCAAGAAACAAGGGAAACATGCTAGCGCCAAAGCGAATGTTGTTAAGGTTAAGCCGGAGCTGCCTTATCTGCGGACTATCCCACGGCCCATTCCACGGCCACAGGAACGTCGTGGGAATCTGCCTCCTCACTTAAGAGCCCAGAACGATCTCCGTAAGCAACCACCCGACTCTATTTCCCACCCGTCCGCCGCAAGTCAGCAAACGGTGCTCGAGACGTGCAAAGTCGCAGCTGCCATTTATGCGGCCTATTCCACCGCCTCCCCCACCGCCACGGCAACCCCGTGGGAATCAGCCTCCTGATTCCCACGGGGTTGCCGAACCCCAGAACGATCTCCGCATGCCACCAGCCGAATATGTTCCCGAGTGGCCTGTGCAAGCCGGCAAACGGTGCTCGCAATCTTCAAAGCCACGCCCATCAGTGTCGAAACCCCACGAATCGCACGGTGTTGAGATGCAGGCGGCTGTATCATCCTCGGAGATCGCTTCGGTGCTGCCCACTAAAGAAGAAACGGCCAAGAAGAGCCAGATCGAAGAGAAACTTTCCAGGATAGCCCGCATGGCTAAAGACAGACGGCGGGACATTCCCGAGAAGGAGATTCGGATGAAAATTGACCATCTGCGGAAATCGCGAGGCGGATTGAGCGGACTGACCTACAATGAGATCGTGGCGCTGGTCCTTGAACTTTTTGATGCTCGCGACCAGGAAACGGATGAAGGCAAGGCGTCTTAACTCGGAAAGGAACGCTATCATTGCTTTCGATTTTTTTAAGCGGAAGACACATGTTTTCTTCCTTCTTTATCAATTTTTTTGACATTGAAAAATTTGTGTTGCTCCGACTCGCGGAGCTTCCTTCTGTATCGTGCTCTTAAAATGATTTTTCTATCGTTCCTCATACCTTAGAACTTACTTCTTGTGAAAAAAGAAAAACAGACATGACTGCATGCATCACTTTCCCAATTGGCACATGCTTCAATTTGCATCCTTTTTGCTTTTTTATCGACAACGGCGATGTTTTGTAGAAAGACATCGCCGTTGAAAGAAAGGCTTGAGGAACGCATAACAAACAACGTCCCCAAACTCTTTTGGAAAGTGGCGGCTGAACACAATTTTTTCATCCACAACGGGGATATAAATATTGAATGTGGTGTAGCGAAACGTCGGGGCCGTGAATGTTAGACGCATCGGAAGGTCAGGAAGACGAAGAGGCGTGGGAGCCACTCCGCGCAGGCAAGGGATGAGGAGTCGACACGGTGAATTGGGAAAGCACTCATTGGGGGGTTTATTTAGCTAAGACATCTTGAAGTTGTAAAACACACAGGGCAAAAATTATAAAACACAGAAAATGGTATCATACCCCGTCGACCTGCCGGACTGCTCCCTGGTGATGCCGAGCGTCATGGTCCCCGAGTTCGCTCTCTCAAAAAAGGCCAGTGTCGCCGCTTAAATAGCACTTTTTCAGCATCCACGGCGACGCGGACGGCTCGAACCACCACCGCCTCCCACCAATAGGAAACCGGCTTACACGGACAAGTCAGGCAAGTCGACGGTAACGATCGATGCTCTACAAGCTTTTATGATCACGTGCATCCGGCTTTGCTACAAAACTAGTACAAACAACACATTCCAGAAACTGGCCGCGACGCACACGCGTGGTCGTTATTTTCAGTGCCCCGTCCCTGGAAGACTCCCTGCGGCGAGCGGGCTCGTTTACTCGAGCACCCGCCTACAAAAGCAGTCGGAAAAGAGAAAAGAACAAGAAAACATTCTACGCGACGCGTTCTTCGCGACACCTCCCCCCTACGAAAAAGAGTGACCCACTCGTTTTATTTGCAACCCAGGAAAAAAGAAGTACGAAAAAAAAAACAATTTTACGTACTATTATGTGAGGTACTGGTTTCAGAAAAGTTATACATCTAAAAGGTGGAAAACTTAGAACAACAAATGGAAATCCGCGAGACACAAAAATCACTAAAGTTCACTCGCTGGCACTGTAATACAAGTCAGTATCAGTGTCGTAAGCGGCGACATTTCGTTGTCCGTTGTTGCCGTTTGACAACGTCTTCCAGTCGCTGTAAAGTTCAGTTTCAGAGTCAGAGCTCTCGCGCTGCTGCACTACATCACTGGTCCCTGACTCACGCACACCATGATGCAAACGAAGTTCTCGGTCCGCTCGCGAACCACACTCGCGCACATCACCATTGACGTCGCACTCGCGCACAACACTGGGGTGTAATTCGTGGACATCACTCCCGGCACTGCGCTCGCGCACTTCACTTTGACGGAACTCGCGGTCATCACTGCACTCGCGCACATCACCACTTGGATCTCGCACCTCGTGATCGGCACCGGACTCATCGTCTGCGTCGTCGGCATCGGAACATGATCGAACGTGGCAGGGCTTTAATCGCGCAACATTCACAACGTCACGTTTTTTTCCAGTTTGGTCTACCACCTCCCAGTCATTTTCGGCTACCCGGCGCACTAGACGGAATGGTCCGTGGTATCTGTGAAGAAGCTTCGTGGTCTTTCCTTTTGCTCGCGAGGGAGTCCATACGTACACCAAGTCCCCCTGACGATAAACAGCACTGCGTCGTTTAGCATCGTAGCTGCGCTTGTTCTTTTCTTGCTGGCGCCTTTCCCGTTCGTTGACTAATTTTCGAGCCTGCCGCTGCCGGCGAGCCACTTTCATCGCATCCAGGGTGTAGTCGCATCCACGTTGTGCGCCCGACCCGATATTTACCGGTAGCGACTGCTGAAACGGTCGACCTACAGCCGGGATTGGTTGGAGGGAACCGGCCGGCCTCCCCGGCGGTTGCTTTTGCGTCTGGCAGTCAGGGCAGGAGAGAACGTACTTGCTGACGTATGCGAACATCTTCGGCCAGAAATATCGGTAACGCAACTTCTCCCATGTACGCTTGACACCCAAGTGGCCTGCCGTACAGTCGTCATGGCAGTGCCTTAATATCTCAGACCTCAAGCACTTGGGGACAACGAGAGCCGCGCGATCTTTCTCAAAGCCTTTCGCCCTCCGATACAGTACACCGTCGATTAACCGAAAACTCCGTGCCGTTCTTTTGGTATTCCTGACAACGGGAGCACTCGGGTCTTCGAGGTGCTGTACAACGGCTCTAATCCATGGGTCTGCCCTCTGCTTCTTTCCAACATCCGCCTGACCCAAAACCAGCAACGGTAAAAGGGTTTCTTCGCTTACTGGTACGGGGTCGTGAGGAAGGTGGGAAAGCGTGTCGGCATTTCCATTCTTAAGGTCAGGGCGGTGTCGCAACGTTATTCTACCATTGGCTCGTGTGGGGACTGCGTGAAGCTGACTTTCGGACAATGTGCCGATGGGGCGGCCGGGCTGGCCCCTTAGGCCCGGCCGTTCTCGTTTCCCGAAGGGTTATGCTGCCCGTTCTGATTGCCAAGGGGCTCCGCATGATCATTTCTGTCGTCCCGGAAGCGCTGCCAGCACTGTCGTGCTTCGTGGCCGATGCGGCTGCAAATCTGGCATCGGGGACGCCCGTCGTTGGCACGGGATGTTCTCGGTGGCCAAGGCACTGGGGGGCGACGCATCTCGTCTTCAATGTTTCTTAGCCGGTCCGATAACAAGGCGATGGAGTCTGCAATCGCCTTTAAGTCTCCCTCGCGGTCGGCAGCCTGCCGCGGGCAACGCAGTTCTGCTGCGGCGCAGGTGGCGACACACGTAGGAGTAGGCTGTACTGCCGCGGCGGCGGATGCCATCCCTACCGGAGGCGCGATGTTTTTCATCCACGACTGCAATCCATTAGGATAGTGGGTGTCGATCGGCAGTGACCAAGAAGCAGGGCTAATCAAAGCTGCGTAATTTATGCGCTGTAAAATTTGGAGGAATGCGGCGCAGGTTTCCGGGTTTGCGATGATCATTTTTTCCTGCATATCCGGACGCAAACCGCGCATAAGGTGCCGCAACCGATCATCTTCTGCCATAGATGGGTTGACCCTTGCGCAAAGCTGCACGACGTCATAGTAGTACTGCTCCGGGCTTTCGGACGGCAGCTGAGTTCTGTTTTGTAGTCGCAAATGGGCGATCTCGACTGAGTGACGACTCGTAAATGACGTTTTCAATAAGGTCGCCCATTGTTCCCATGAATTAGGAGCACCCGTAAGAATCTGAGTAGTGTGCCACTTCTTTGCATCGCCGTCTAAAGCCAAATATAAAAATTTAACTTTCGTGGCTTGGTCCCAGTTGTTGAGCGACGCGACATGGTCGTAGCAAAGAAGCCACTCGGAAACGGATTCCTCTGGCGCGCCTCTAAAGACTGGCGGTCCGACGAAAGGTTTTGCTTGGGGGGTAGCCATAGCAGAGAGAAAGGAAGGGGGTTCCGTCATAGTGGAGCAGTCCGAAGTAGTTTCCTGATGCTTATTGACTCGGGGCATAATTTCAGAGCGGGAATATCGCTACCGAGCAACCTCCACCACTTTGTAGCGAAACGTCGGGGCCGTGAATGTTAGACGCATCGGAAGGTCAGGAAGACGAAGAGGCGTGGGAGCCACTCCGCGCAGGCAAGGGATGAGGAGTCGACACGGTGAATTGGGAAAGCACTCATTGGGGGGTTTATTTAGCTAAGACATCTTGAAGTTGTAAAACACACAGGGCAAAAATTATAAAACACAGAAAATGGTATCATACCCCGTCGACCTGCCGGACTGCTCCCTGGTGATGCCGAGCGTCATGGTCCCCGAGTTCGCTCTCTCAAAAAAGGCCAGTGTCGCCGCTTAAATAGCACTTTTTCAGCATCCACGGCGACGCGGACGGCTCGAACCACCACCGCCTCCCACCAATAGGAAACCCTGAAAAAGTCCATCAGCCGCGTGAAAATCTCGGCGGAAGACCACGTGTTCCCCGTCCAGAGTCATGGTGCAGTGCGGCAGCGCAAGAGAAAAGCCCTGCCAAGAAACAAGGGAAACATGCTAGCGCCAAAGCGAATGTTGTTAAGGTTAAGCCGGAGCTGCCTTATCTGCGGACTATCCCACGGCCCATTCCACGGCCACAGGAACGTCGTGGGAATCTGCCTCCTCACTTAAGAGCCCAGAACGATCTCCGTAAGCAACCACCCGACTCTATTTCCCACCCGTCGCCGCAAGTCAGCAAACGGTGCTCGAGACGTGCAAAGTCGCAGCTGCCATTTATGCGGCCTATTCCACCGCCTCCCCCACCGCCACGGCAACCCCGTGGGAATCAGCCTCCTGATTCCCACGGGGTTGCCGAACCCCAGAACGATCTCCGCATGCCACCAGCCGAATATGTTCCCGAGTGGCCTGTGCAAGCCGGCAAACGGTGCTCGCGATCTTCAAAGCCACGCCCATCAGTGTCGAAACCCCACGAATCGCACGGTGTTGAGATGCAGGCGGCTGTATCATCCTCGGAGATCGCGTCGGTGCTGCCCACTAAAGAAGAAACGGCCAAGAGCCAGATCGAAGCGAAACTTTCCAGGATAGCCCGCATGGCTAAAGACAGACGGCGGGACATTCCCGAGAAGGAGATTCGGATGAAAATTGACCATCTGCGGAAATCGCTAGGCGGATTGAGCGGACTGACCTACAATGAGATCGTGGCGCTTTTCCTTTAACTTTTTGATGCTCACGACCAGGAAACGGATGAAGGCAAGGCGTCTTAACTCGGAAAGGAACGCTATCATCGCTTTCGATTTTGTTAAGCGGAAGACACATGTTTTCTTCCTTCCTTATAACTTTTTTTTGACATTGAAAACTTTGTGTTGCTCTGACTCGCGGAGCTTCCTTCTGTATCGTGCTTTTAAAATGATTTTTCTTTCGTTCCTCATACCTTAGAACTTACTTCTTGTCAAAAAAGAAAAACAGACATGACTGCATGCATCACTTTCCCAATGGGCACATGCTTCAATTTGCATCCTTTTTGCTTTTTTATGGACAACGGCGATGTTTTGTAGGAAGACATCGCCGTTGAAAGAAAGGCTTGAGCAACGCATAACAAACAACGTCCCCAAACTCTTTTGGAAAGTGGCGGCTGAACACAATTTTTTCATCCACAATGGGGATATAAATATTGAATGTGGGTTGCCGTCTGGTCTTTCACTTGCTGAAAGACAGCTTTAAGGCGACTAACTAAGAAGATCAAGCTAGTTAGTTCCACGCCATGAAAATTGACGGGACAGCTTCACTGTTCTTTTGTTGTTAATCATTACGTAAAGGGCAAGAGCGCCATGTTATATCAAGTACCTTAGCCATGCCAACTTTTATCATTGCCTAAACTGACCATACGTGATCGTTTGCCAGGAAATCGCGCACTTATTTCTTGCTTATTTTCTTTCTTTGCGTTTAGCGCTACGGAAATGCAGCCGCGGCTATGCGAATTGAAAGCGGCACTTCGACCTAATGGCAACTTCAGAAAACGCCGGCTGCTTCTTCTGGTAACACTGCTCAAGTAAACGAAGATGGCTAAATGAGGCCACGGACGCTCAGTGTTTTCCTGAGTGTTTCTGGATTGCGGAATTAAATCACGGTGTTTCTAACCGCCAAGCTGCTCCTACCTGCCGTAAAAAGTAGCTGGTATCATCATCATCATCATCATCATCATAATCAGTTCTTGCCGCCAAGAGTGCGCGTGCACTTCCTTGCAAAATTGAGGCGTTCGCACGCGCTTTTCTTCTTTTCGCCTTCCCCTGCTACTTCAATCGCGGATGGCTTTCATAGCGCATCAAAGAAATCTGGTACCCTTGTATAACACAAAGAGCGCTACACGTATCGCGTGCTCCCGTGGCGTCGCCAAGTCAAGTTGGAGTCGGAACGTCGTCGTCGACACGAAGTGTGGGCCTGGAAGTAGAGCACCATGTGAGGTGCAGAAAATTTCAAACGCTTCATTCCGCAAATTTGGTTTCGCCTCCGAGCCCGTTTTACGTGTGAAACTTCCCTGAACTGAGTTGAAGAGCTCGGGTAGCAGCGCTTGTGGCGGCGCCGGGTTTCTTCATTGCAAGCGCTGGATTTGAGCTCAATAACTGACTCTCATTTCCATGTTCCACTTTAGTAAAAGAATAAAGGCATAAAAATTTATGCACATATCCATTGTTTTTGCCACACTTGCTTTATTTTAGTAACATGGAGAGTTAAAAAAAAGAGCTATTTGAGGCTTCGCGGAGGCACAGAGGCTGTCAGAAAAAAGGGCGTGGTAGGAGCTTTGCTGCAGACTTGATTTATATTTGACTATAGTATTTTGTCAGTGGGTTTTCTGGCAGTTCCTGAGCTGCACTTGTATACAGTCCCAAAAGATTATGAAATGTTTAAAACACTTGAAAGCAGGCACTGTCTTAATGCTATGTATTAAAAAAAATTCTTGCTTGAGAGTTTAAAGTGTGCTTGCCCGTTTGTAATAGGTTCGTTATTTGAAAAAAGAAAACCTACATGTAGCTTTGGTGGCCATATTGTGGATGATGCGCACGCTATCCAATCAATGTATCTGGCGCTATCTCGAGTATACTGCAATTACGAAATGTCGGCTTGTGCTGAGTGGCAGAGTCAATGGATGTCGATCACCGACACTTCGGAACTACTCCCAACAGTTGCACAAATAAACATTACTAATGATGGATGCAAATTCTGGAAAAACCATTGCGGGTAGACAAACAAAATGTTCACGACTGAATCATGCCGCAATATGTTCCACTTTGACAAAGGTACTTGTGCGCCGCAGTGCTGTTTGGCACGGCGCAGCTATGGTGACCTGGAATCTTTCAAGTGGCTCGACCGTCGCAGCTGGAGAGGGCCGTGAGCAGAAGAATGTAGCGGCGGCACTGTAGGCGATGGCAATGGGGGTTCGGGCTCCCGTCTGGTTGTCGCGTGGCAATGAAAGCAGGTTTGCCTGCCATATTTACGCTGCCTTAAGTTTAACACCACGAAATTATCCGCAACTGGCAGGGACAAAAGAAGGTTTTGCTTCCCGTTTTTTTTTTTCTATTCATTGAAGCGTTGTTAAACGCGTGAGAAAATTCGGATACATCCGCTTGCGCGTTGTTGTTGCGGGACCGTGGAGCCGGAGTACTGCGGATTTCGTGGGGACGTTCGTTGCAGTTTTTGCGGTCATGCTATCAACACTGCCGTGCTATGAGCTTGTGCAAGTGCATGGTAGCTCTACAGATACAAAGTAATGCTGCGTGACACACACAGGAATAGCGCAAGACAATCTGCGCACTCTTAGCATGGTAACTTTTAGTTGATGTACACTCTTAGCATGGTAACCTTTAGTTGATGTACACTCTTAGCACGGTAACCTTCAGTACTGAGGCCTCCTCAGAGGAGGCCTCAGTATAATGTTAAAAAAAGAAGAAATAAAGAGTCAGGCCTGCGTGGAATCGCAGGACAGTAAACAGCGTAAGCTGGAGGAGCGACCGTCTTAGAGGCCTGAGTTGTTTGGTCCCTTTGCTGTCTCCCCGCTTTCTATTCGCTACGCACCCTCGGCCCACGGGGAGAGTTCGCTGCGACAATGCGAACTAAAGGGCGAGCACGAACAACGTCGTAGAAAGCTAAGGCGGACGACCGCCTACTCTCCCGACAGTACTTAAAGGGGTCGCCACCAGTAGCCCTTCCGTCGGCTGCACTAGGCGTATTCAAGGATTTTAGCTCTTCGTGGGCTTAAATGTCTAGTTGAATAGTCGGAAACCTTAGCCCTTCGAGAGAAAATATAGTTACTGTATAGGCTGCACTGTATAGGCTCCCTAAAAGGAGCCTATACTGTGATTCTAAGAAAAAGTGGCCATGTGCACCACACTCGTCGAAAGTGGGAATGTTGTTGTTGTTTCCCTCAATTCTGGCGCATACCCACCCTGGAGGATTGACCAAGATATCAGAAGTTGAAATAGTGAAGCCTGAGGTATTATGGAATACCAGTCAGAATCGAATAATCAGGATGAAATTCACAGTGAAGAGTACAAATTTATGAAAAGAACCGGCCTGAAGCAACTATATGAATTTTGAATCAGAATAGCGCACATCCCCGTGGCAATGTCCTAATGAGGACATTGGAAACTAGTGGGAACTTGTTGATGCGGCGTTTTCGTTCATTTCGTGTAGGTGGCGCTAGCTGAAAACTTTTCTAGTAATTGTAAATTAATAGAATTTTTCAGTACTCCTGCAGTTTTTTGCTGCGATTCATGTCTGCAAATATAACAGCGGACCCTAGATGTAGCTTTCAACTTACGCCTGCTCTGTTTTCAACTCTGTTTGCAAATTAACAGCGACTTCTTTCATATTTAGAGTCCAATGATTTAGGAAACTGAGTGCTTCGCTTGGCGTTTCCGCCTACTTTATTCAAAGGCCCTTTCTTGACTTACGAGATTTATCATCCTACTTTCTTCGTGCGAAAGCTCACGCCCACAGGTTTCACGGCTTTCTGGTGAAGTATCTAAAACTAGGACCATGTACGATGATATAGCCTAATTTAGATCATTGTAGCAGAAGAAAAAACATACTGGCCGTAGCGGTAATATAACTGAGCAGTGGGACTCTCTTTTCTCGTTGGGAATTCCTTCCTTTCCATAAAAGCGCTGGAGACGCATCAAATCCTGTCTGGTCTCTGTTTTCAGTTCTCTTCTTCTCTCAATTAAGTCACATAAACGAACTATTATGTCACATAAACTGTTACTTCCTCAAGCTTTTATACTTA
The DNA here is from genome assembly GCA_013339685.2 of Hyalomma asiaticum. Lineage (NCBI taxonomy): Eukaryota > Metazoa > Arthropoda > Arachnida > Ixodida > Ixodidae > Hyalomma > Hyalomma asiaticum. The sequence continues at coordinate 53,767 of JABSTT010002303.1, forward strand.
AGCTTGCTTTTCTCTGCTTATACGTGAATTTTTGATTGTTTTCTCGTAATCAGTACGCTTACGCGCTAGCGCACTTTCTCAACGTGTTTCACTTTGCTTTTCTGCATTAAAGCCGTAATGAGATGATGTTGAAGCATTTTTTGACATACCATTGAAATGAATTCATCTCTTAAGTTACATACTGAACCTGCATTCTTATAGGTACGCGCCATCATCATCATCGTCATTATAGATTCTGCGTGGGCTGTCCAGCGCGAGCTGCACGTTCTGCTCGTGGCTAGATCGTTCCATCGCCGGCATTTTCAGCTGCTGCTTCTCAGAGTCAGCACCGATAAAGCTTCGCTTTCTTCCTTTATTTTTGACCGGAACCTCCCCAGCTGCAGGAAATGCCGACAGGCGCTGTTCACCGCCGCTCCCGCAAGAGGAAGTCCAAGGCCAAGGCGACGCCGTCTGCTTCGAGAGGCGGAGCTCCCGCCAGCTCGCCATCTGACGTGGACGGTCTTCCAGAAATGGTGGCCCGCCTCGAAGTCCAAGAAGGAGGTGAGCAAAAAAGTCAGAAGGAAATGAGCCGAGCGGAATCATCTCGTACCACCTACCCGAAGGACAACAAGGAACAGAAAGGCAGCACAAAGAAAGGGAGTATGCATGAAGCCAGCTTTAATTCTGAGGGCCGCGCTACCGGGAGTGAAAAGGCGCAGCCACAACCAATTAACAACCTGGGCTCAGCAGGTAACGTGAGGCGTCAGCGAGCATTGCAGCCAATGAAGAACCCAAGCAGTCCAGTACAAAACCCTTCGCACAGTCGGCATGCATCTCAAGTGTACCAGGAACATTGGCTCGTCAGCATGATCCGGCGGCATCCAGACTTTCAACTTGTCCACCAAGATGAGCACAGAGTTGTGTATCACCGAGTCAAAGATGGCGAACGACGTGAGTGTGGTGGTTCATCAAATACCCAGGCCGAAGAAACTGTCGTGCAGCGTTCAAGTGGTTCGGGTGAGAACGTTCGCCAGCACGCGGTGCCAGGCGACGACGAAGCTCAACGCGATCGTATCAGCTCGTCAAGCAGCAGTGATTACGAGTCTGCCGTCGAAGAACAGCCTGATGAAGAAACGCCTGGACTGAAGGACGCCTCCAGTCAGGAACCATCACCCTCCCGCAGCCACTTTCATAGTCCACAAGGGAAGCAGGACACTTCGGATGCTGAAGTACAAACAGGAGGGCTCGACCTTTCCCTTGCCCAGGAGATTCGTTCCACACTGAAGTGTCGTGACGCAGAAGTCGCCCAGCTGAAGGGGCCCCTGAACAATTTGCAGCAGAGTCAGGTCGACGAAACACAGCGGTACAGTTCGCGGATCGAACTACCGAAAGAACCTCAACCAGATCCACCGGGCAAGCTGGCCGAGTTGAAACGCTGCACATCCAAGGAGAATCAAGAGCCCGCGATCGAGAAATGTTCAGGTGAAGATGTCTTCCCGCAACCGCTACAAGTGCAGTCACAGCAACCAATGCGGGAGCGCAATCTTTTGCCTGTAGTCGAGCCGGAAAACCAGACACCCACCGTGGCCGTTGACCCTAGGCCCTCCCCGCAGTTACTGGCTAAGAGGCAGCCCTCGACCGTGGCAACTCCGCCAGCTGTGTTTGAGGAGCACGAGTTGCCCGGCGACACTGCTGATTCATGCACAGACGTCGAATCGGCGGGAAAGAGCCAGGAAAATGCAAACGCATATAGCAGCAGGGGAAAGCAGATATCAAAACTAGTCCATATGGCAATGAAGGAAAGGCCAGATCTCAGCGAAGAGGAGATCCGAAGCGGTCTACAGCATTTGCGCCTCACACTTGGTGGTTTATCTGGCATGACCTTTAGTGCAATAGTGGAACTCTTGCTTGGACAACTGAGTGCCGGGCCTGCAGACAAAAAGGGAATGTGACACCTTCGTCAAAGAAAGGAACAAGTTGTCACATATCAGCTCCACTGGGAAGGGCGGCGTTGCATTCTTTCTCTTTTTTTCTTTTTTACATCTACTTTTTTTTACGTCTACTTTGTTTTCATGACTAGTGTGGGTTGTTCATTTTTTCCAGTTTTTCTACTTTTTGCAAGTACATTTTCTGTCATAAATCTTGTGTGCTCTCCAATACTCTGTGCAGCTCTTTCCTTGAAAGTTATACTCTACAGAAACGCTGCGTTCTAAATACACACATAAATAATGCCAACCACGCTTTCGCTTCTTTGAAAGCTCAAGGATTTCTGGTTCCCTTTAAAATATTATTTCTCACTTTGTTGGCACGCGAGGTGACGCTGACCAGGAAATGCCGCATCCATGGAGTTAGGCAGGCACTTTCTGGTTCATTGCATGGTAATCCCTTGTACAAACTTCGTTTAGCGTAGGGAGACGACGCAGCAAAACTTAACTTTAAAGCCTTTATTGTAAATTATCGTTTAAATCTCGGATGCAAGAAACAATCGGTACGTGTTCTGTACTAACGTGTCTTCAGAAACATAGTTCTCGCTATTTTGCTTGGATGCTAACCATATATGAAAACATGGCTTGTGCGTTTGTTTAGGAGCGAAACATCTTGTGCTCTCGGGCAGTCGCTGTCTTCTGTCGGCGTCGCCACGGTAAAGCATGTTATGGCTGAAATAAAAAAAATCAACACGCTGTTGACAAGGAAAAGTGCTACGTGCTTCTAGGTTTCGAGCCCACAGCTACCTGGAATGCGACATCTTCACTACGTCGCTTTACAATTTGCGTATAAGTAATATCCAATTCAACCGAAGGTGCTTAGAAGACAACACTTGTCTCAGATTAACAGCTCCTTCCTTCCACTGCATTCTTAGTTCGCAGCGGTAGTACCGCCATCTAGAAACGACAGAGCGAAGCTGATTGTCGTGCTAATGCACGCGTCGCGATGGGGGCAATGAATTCAGACAGTGTACGTGTAGGGTTGCCGTCTCAGAAGCGATTTAAACGGTTTTATGTTAATGAGCCCTGGCCGTAGGCGCCTAACGTCGTCGTCGTCGTGGCCCCGGTTAAGCAAGCCCATTAGCAGCGATGGACGTGTTCCTATGGGGACACACAGCCGCATCGCCGTATGCTTCGCACCTACCCAGGTTTCAATTTAGTGCAGTATCATCTTTTTTTTGCAGACAAACAATTCCTATTCGCGATTCCATCTAAATGCTCGCCACCTAGCGGACGCTTCTGGAACCAGCCCATCCAAGGTCGACATGGAAACGCGGCATGTTATCGCATTACCGAGCGGCTGTAAAACAGCTCTATAGGCGATGCGCAAAGCGCCGATGACGCCATGTGCCGCCACGGCTCGGAAGCGTTGGTTGGTCCGGGCAGTGCCTCCTCTATTTTTTCAGTGCCTGGGCGAACGCGCTCCTCAGGCCGTCGAGCGCGCGCTCCGCCTCCGCTCGCCGCTACCGCGTGGCGGCGCTGTGCGAGTAGACTAGGAGAAGCTGGCGCTAAACGGCCGCGCGTATTAAGAAGCTCCCAAATTCGTGTTTACACCCGAGTTTCATTGCTTTCGTGCTTCGTGCAAGATTTCCAAGGTACCTATACCGCATGCAGTCTCACTAGAAGTCATGCCGGTGCGAAAATTGCATTTAAATTTGATAGTATTTTTGTTTGATTTTCCATTTCGGGCTTTCGCAGTCACATGCTCCGTATGCGACGGTATGTCATATTGCTGTGTACCACTGTGGAAATCGAGCGGAAAGAAAAACTCCGATGGGCTTACGTTCCATGAAATACCAGCGGACGCTGGTAGATGGGAGAGGTGGCGCGCAGTGATAAGGCGGGATAATCGGTGAATGGGTGAGGCGGAATAATTGGCATGGGGGAGAGGTGGCTCGCAGTGATTAGGCGGGATAACGATACAGCTAAACGTTACGCGAAAAAAAGCCCCTTTCGCGAAAGTATGCGCAACTGTGAGAGCGGCATACGCTTGTGTGACATGCGGGAGTGTGCCTCAGCAATAAATGATGTTATATTCCGTCACGTTGAAATAATGCAACCATTGTAAGCCATGAATCGTCACAACTTGGTCTTGAAAATGAAACTCGTAGGTTCTCTTATGCCTTTCGGTAAGACCAGTCGAATAAGAAACCATCATCTTCTTTTTAGTTGATGTATTGTTCCTCACCCCCCCCCCCCCCCCAACAGCTTTCTCGACCTAACGTGCTTTTGCACTGCCTCCGCGATGGACGGTCGATCAAGGAGGAAGTGCAAAGCGACGATGTCATGTGGTGACGTCATCACGTGACCTGATAGTGAAGTCTCAAAGTTTCGCAAACTGTGACGTCATACGGTGATGTCAACACGTGATAATTTTTTTTATCGCTCGTGTTCACGCCGCCGACGTGGTCGGTCAATTCGCGCATTTGATGAAGCATCCTAAAGCTTTAGCCTTAATGACCTCTATTTTCGCAGCGATATCTGCGTGCATGTTTGCAGAGCATCTCGTTACCAACTGACAGCACTGAAGGCAGGCCGCATTTTTCACGCGAGTAACATTATCTCAAGACTCAACACTGTGACTTCAGACATCTTTTTTCAAAAGTCTGCCCTCAGGCATAATAATTTGTCAATCAAAAATACATATCGGGCAGTGTTGCAAGACGCGCGCTGCAGAAGGGGCTGTTTTTGTTTGTTTTTCCTACAATCACAATAGACTGCTTTAGGCCACGAAATGTTTAGTAGTGCATGCGCTAAGTAGCTTTAGGCTACTTAGCGCATGCACTCCAGGCTTGCGTGTAGTCAGCTACACCAATAGGCGTTAGCATTCATCGCGGCTGTCGAAGCGCCCAAGCTATCAGTATTAGCTACTGGCACAAACTTCATTCTAAAAAACAGGGAGTGCAAACGCAGGCACCAGAAGTGACGACACGGCAAACGCCGACTAAATACCTGTTTGTGGTGTCCTCATTTCTTCTTGTGTCCGTGTGTGCACGCCCTGCTTTTCAGAATGAATACTTACCAACTAGCTCAGCTCTCTGTTATTCATGGCACAAACTGCTTTCGAAAATCGACCCTCAGACAGTCAAAAATCGACTCTCAGACTAGCGAACATGATGGTGAAAGAACAATATTCCGCGCAACACTACCGCGCTGTCATATCGGCTAAGCAGACAACGCGCAAGGGCCTCGATGCGCCGCCAACTAGCCGCGAATGGCCTATAAAAAAGGATTGTTTCCATGAGCGACAAGTGCTTCATTATCTCCGTTTACAGAAGTGTTGATTATACTTCGAACAGTGTGAAATACGGCCGAAAACTCAAAAATATAACAGCTCCGCGGCCTGCGTTTCCGTGCGCGACAGCGTGACGGTAACTCTACTCCGGTGGCGGCGCGTGGCGTGAAGCTATGCCCCATGGCATAATGTAGAGGTCCATGGGGCGCTGTCAAGCCAAGGCCACGCGTCTGTGCTTCGACGCGAACGTATTTACGCTGAGCTCGGTGCGAAACTTTGAGAAGTGTTCGCTGGCCCTCGGACCACGACGACGGCTTCGGACCCAAAGCCTCGGGCGATGACGAGATGCGGGTGCACCGTAGACAAGCCAGTTGGCCACCAGCTTTGCTGCTTCACTAGACCTGTGCCACATGAGCAAGTCTCACTAATATTTAAAAATAATTTTCTCTGGTGCGGAAGGAATGAGAAACCGGGTGCAGTGCAGGGGCGCTGTCAGACATCCTTGTTCGGAACAGAACATGTTCTCCCGCTGTAACGTCACGAAATGCGGGCACGGTTGTCGTGTGCGCTGGGGATTTTTCGCGACTGAGTCGGATGTTATTTGTCAAGATTGGTCACTTCCCTTTGTTTGAGTGGGTGCTGTTTTTTGACAAAGTGTTCCGTAAATATGTGTGAAAAGGAAGGTGAGAGCAACCATTCGAAAGCCGGTGAACGTCCGCGAAGTTGGCGAGCGCGTTTTATTGTCTCCTTGCGGACTATATGCTAGAGAAACGAAATGTTTATCGCCTTCTTACGAACAAGACTACTTTACAAAAGAAAGCTTTTTTTTCCTTCGTGAGCTTAAATCCCTAATATGCAGGGAAAATGGGGTCATGCAAAAACGTGGCACCGCCTGCGTCTTTCGAAATCAGCATGGCCGAGGCCAATGATGCGTTTTTGAAAGCACAATCATAATACTCTTGAAACCACAATCAATAGCGCTACCGAAAGCGCTTTATATAGTATTAACTTTATTATAGACAGCATCGATAGTACTATCCTTAGGTCTGTATCGATAAATCGCATAAAATTCGTTGCGGCATTTCACATCCAATCACGCACTGACTAGGCGTAGGCTTCGTCCACCCCACTTGAAATGAGTGGTAAACTGGTTATTTGGCACTCTACCGAAACCGACATAAAATGTTTTGAAAAGAGTGAATTATTCTAAATTGCAAGAAACTCTATCAAATGTCGGACGGGGAGTGGAGAATTTTTTTCTACGTTTAGACGCGACCAAAGACATCACAATCACTTCACTGGATGGCGTCATCGGGAAGTCATCGTGTGACGTCATATGGTGATATCGAAGCTTACTCACACTACTTTGTCATGGCGCGCTTATCTGTTTCCTCTGGTCGAGTGACATTTGCTGTACCGTTCGCGGCGGCGCCGTGTTTTCGACAAGATCATTGCCAGCTCTTTCAAGGCCACCTCCGCATGATACGTATCACATTTTCGCCTAAATGAATGCTCGTACTGCGACGGGCAATGATTTCGCATGACTTGGTGCTCAAATAACCTTCGCCAGAAAAAAAGAACACGAATATGAACAGAGAATAGAATTGTAAATATCTGCAAAAAAATTCCAACTGAAGTGATAATTAAGGGACATTTATTGCGGTTCACTGACTACGAATAACGCCTCTAGAATACGGCCTTAGTAGGTGGGCAATTTACCGATGAAGCTTTGCGCATGGATATGTTGAATGCTACTAAATTTCCCAATTCGGCTGTAGCATAGTTCGCCCTAAAATGTACGTTCTTGAATATAACTCACGAGTCGTAGACCTGAGGCCGGAATGTCGACTCATGGAGGTGCAGTGGAAATGCGTTTGCACGGTTTGCCATTGGTAATATCAGACCTTCAAGGCAGGGGTATCGGGTGGCAGCATGCCCTCACGTGCAGAGCTGCGCCCCTAGCGGCGAGTGCTGGCTCCATATGAAGCTGAGGCAGCAGTTTCGTGACCAAAAAAGAATTGAAGGACTCTGGTAATATTAAGGACATGAATTCGGCACTGGTGCTTGCTCCCACATTGTCTCTATATTCTATGTCTAAGAAACCGCATGTAAAACATGCAACTAAAGGCCAGATGTCTATACTTAAAGACATATAGTTTACGTTGGGCCTCAGAAATGCTCTTAAGACAAGGAATCAAGCAAGCGCCTTAACCTTCCCAGGGACACCAAGGGATCAAAGGCACCGCATTGCCAAATAAACTAAAAAATATACAGAGAGTGGGCGAAATCTGTCGGACGGCAAGAAGAAACACCCTTGCACACGTTCCCAGTGCACAGAATTACCACCATTATCTTCTTCTGGGGGAGTAATTAAAGAAAAGAAATAGTGTACTCCTACACATATCTACTCAGATAACTCAGAATTTGTCAATGGGGAATCTTCAGGTGTATTTAAAGGGATCGAAAATTAGCCGGCAAACTGTTAATCGACACTTGTGCACTTGGAGAGACCCTCAGTAATATTGACGAAATCGCGCCCCCTTTGGGATTTCATTCAGATTTATATTCTTAAACTGTGTTTGAAAATCGCAGCGACCGCAACGAGCATCGCTTGTTGGTGAAGTCTGGGCGCTGAGTTTTATAATATTGAAATTGCTCTACCTTGAACTGCTGCTGCTGCTCAGATTACCGTGCCTGAAATCACAGTGGGTATTGGGCGCGAGGGCCACAACTGGAGATGCTGGCGCTGCGGTAGTCCTGACGTGCAAAGTTGGATCACGTGATCCCACCTCGCGCCGAGCCGGCCGAGCCTCCGGCCAAACGGGCTGTTCACACGCGTTTTCAACGGCCCATTCTCCAGCGTTTTTATCTAGAAACATCGTTGCTTCGCGTTTATTTCACGTTCGCGGACACCTAGGGAACACAAAAGCTTAAAAGTGCGCTCGGAGTTATTGGAAGCGTGGTATTTTCTAACAGACGACGTCTGCAAAATGAGCCAGTATCACTTCTGCGCCTTTTACACTGTAGACGACGACGTGGCCAGCTTCAAACAAGGATTCTCCTTCTATCAGCAGCTGCGGGGTGTCATACGGCTTAACGATGATGGTGTAGATGCCGGACACTGATAGTTTCACTGAAGCATTTAGACCACAATGCATTCATATGCGTAAACTAATACGTCCGGGTCTTACGTTGTATTTTCGATCGGACGGGTGTCATTCGTCGAAAAATCCAGTCATGAACTGGCTCGATCGCGACCGAACATTGCCGTGTGACGACAGTCTTGCATACGCGGGAAAAATAAGCATCACAAAGGAGAAGCAACGGACAACTGTGCCCCAGGAAGAAGTGTCCTTTGGATCATACTGGCGAGAATTTAAAATGTGATCAAGCCACAACGTCCTAAGGTGTACCCCCTGTCCGAAAATAAGAAGCTTAAATGAGGCGCGCACGTGCGTATGTCGTGTGTACACTTTAAATCATGTGAGAAAGGCCACGATTCAATGCAGCTTATGCCTGCTGCTTTGCTTTTCACAAAACGAAAGAACCACTCGCATCGCGCTCCATAGGGGTATGCGTGTTGAGCATGAATACCGATTTTCTAATGCCATTTGTTCGAGTCAACGGTGGTCCCTTTGTTGATGCAAACATACAATGAATGAATTGCAAGAGGAACACGTCGCGCGCCTTTCTTGCGGCCAAAACTATGTGTATTTACTGCAACCACGCACTAAAACCATCTTTATGCTTAGTTTTCATTCATTTTCCATTCATCAAAACGCTATCTCACCTCAAAAAAAAAAAAAGAAAAAAAACCCAGCGGACTCTGCAAGTGCGGTATCCTCGCCGGTGACCATAGCAGACGACAACAGCAGTCGACGCGGTGCCTAAATCGTTGTAATGAAGCTATTCTTTTTCCAGAAGAGTTAAATACCTTGTAGCACAATCAATAACACAGCCACAACAGCATTTTACAGATATCGTCTAGCTGAAATGAAACGACAACAATAAAAAGGCGACGGGCAAAGCTGCTCCGTGCTGAGCAAGGCAGTGCTGGCGGAGCAATCCAACTTTGCGCGTCACACCGATTGTTCCGCATGGCGGCGCCACGGTATGTCCTCGCTCCCAATATAAAAACGCATCCTCGCCCTATTCTTTGCTTTATACGCAATAAAGAAACTCACAGTTTCGCCAGAAGGGCGAAGCAATGAATGCGATATGAATGCATGATATGATATACGATTAAGACTGGCAACTTCAGGGGCAATCTGAATTGGAGTGAATGTGGTCTGGCTTATTAAGTAAGCATGCAAGTGCTTAAAGTACCATTTGAGGGTCGAGGAGAGAGACAACGGCCCAGCAGAGCTGCGAGCTAAGTCATGTTTTGATGTCTTCTGGCACGTGCTTCACACCGCGCGAGCGCGCTAAGCAGCGTACACTTTGCACCATCCAGAAACTTGGCCCAGCACAGCGGCATCAAGCGAGCGAGCTCCTTCCTGCGCTCGTCGACGCAATCGCGTGAGCGTTATGTGGCGAGGGCATTGTATATATGCGAAACGCCTGGAACGGACCACATGACCAATGTGCTGCTACGCAGTACGCATGCAGCACGTTGGATGCCTGCCGAGATTGCGCGCTCGCCAGCGATGGCGAGCGCTCTATCCCCTTCTCATCCACTCTTGCTTGGTGGTGGGAGGTGTCAATAGTGGCGCTGTAAAGGCCGTATCGCAAAAAGCACGCACGCCTCTCCAGTCAGGCCATGCTAGAACAGACCTGCTTTTCATTAGTTCTTTCGTTTTGGCTGAAAACTGCCAGACCTTCAGTGCTTCTACAAAACAATTTTTTTTCCTTGAACAATTAGACACATTTAGCATGGCTGTACACCAAGTCTTAGCTTATTAGTCTGGCTTTTTATGTTCAGAAGGGTATTGCTAGGAGAGTTGCAGTCGTTCCGTTTTTATACTTGTTTTATTAAGAATGTTCCCAAGAATACATGAACACAATAAAAGTGAGTGAGTGGGCCAAGGCGGAAAATTATTTTCAGTATCATCATGACATTCAATACAAATTGTTCCTTCTTCCCTTATTTATCGATTGAGTGCATGTGCCAACCTGGTATGCCAAATTTTGAATTTTTGAGGTTCCGTATATTCAGCTGCCTTCGGTCTGTGTTACTCAGCATACATTCATGCGAAAGCAGGAAGCAATGAGAAAGTGTGCAGGTCGAACAGAAAAACTTTTTCTTCTATGTTGCGCCCTTGCATTGTTATAGCACTTCTTTGAGTTTCTCGTCTTTCTTATTCTGTATATTGTTTTTGGTGTTTGTCAAAAAAGGCTCCAGGAATGAGGAGGCGACA
>JABSTT010002304.1:0-55708 GCA_013339685.2 Hyalomma asiaticum
TCAAGTCACTCCACAAGCACAATGACAAGGTCATACTTGAGTCACTAAACAAGCTTTACAAAATCTCGTGGCACCGCCACATAAGCACCAGTATGTTTTCACTTGCTGTTTGGTGCTGGCTTTTGAGCATATTTGTAATCTGTCTGGTTGTGACCTGTCCGAGCCCACATAGTATATATCTAAGTGTGGACAGGCATGTTTGCATGAATAGTGATCTTATTCATGCTCAAGCGGATCAAGCACACTTTTATTTTGTGAAGAGCTGAAATCCAAGAATGTTTCGAGCTTCTTGCCTAAGAAGACTGCAGTATTCTATCTCCACAAAACATGGCACTGAGGTACAGATGATGCTTGGATTAGAGCACTGCACGGGCCGGCTTTTTCCGGCCCGGGCCCGGCCCGGCCCGAAAGCGCCGTGCTCCGGCCCGCCCGAGCCCGGCCCGGTGTTTTTAAATACGGCACGTACCCGGCCCGGGCCCGAAAGGTTTAGGCCCGGCCCGACCCGGCCCGGCCCGGCCCAATTCAACCAATTATTCTTTGAGCATAAACAAGGCACTGTTGAATCTTCTCCTATAGTGAAGATTAGCCAGAAAATGCTATTTCAACTTTTTCACAATATGCTTCGCATTGATAGAAACAAATACCTATTCTACCCAAAAACTAGGCCCTCGCGTCATAAGCACCCCAATTTCTTCAGGAATACCGATACAAAACTGACTGTTTTAAATTCTCTTTTTTTCCACAAGCCATTAGGGTGTGTAATAGTCTGCCTACACATATAACTACCTGTAAAAATGAAAATAACTTCCTGTCACTTCTTGAAAAACACCTATGTGTTTCCCAATATTGAATTGTTTGTATAGTACTAACTTTGCCGTTTTTGCTTTGTGTAATGACATTATTTTCATCCTTTAACGACATATGTACGCATTACATGGTCCTTTTTTTTAGGTATACACTACTGTTATCATTATTGTTTTTTTTCCCATGACGCGTTTCTTGTAACTGTATGAACGCATTCTTTATGTCTACCATGTGTGCTTGTTAAATGACTTTACGTATAACTTGTTTATAATTGTTACAAATTGTTATCTCTGAAATGTACACACTTGTATATTCTTATTCTGTGTATGCCCTTCCTGCAAAAATCCCCGTTGGGATTGGCAGTATGTCTGAAATAAATAAGTAAAAATATTCTTATTCTGTGTATGCCCTTCCTGCAAAAATCCCCGTTGGGATTGGCAGTATGTCTGAAATAAATAAGTAAATAAATACCAGCCGCACTCAAGATAGTTTCCGGAGAGTGTTGTGAAAACATATGACAGTGTCACAATTTGCACTGGTACTGTGTTTACCTTCGGTTAATTACACCTGTAACACTTTTGCGAAAGAATTGCAGGGAGTTATATGAGGAGGCATAGCTGGCTGACTCATGCACGCAGTGCTAACTGTGCAATGTTCTTATTTCTTTTCAAAGAACGACTACAACATATAACGCCAACATAAACTGGAAAAACGGCGGACATTTATAATTCGCTTTACTATAATTGCTGAGACTATTGAGTAAATAGCGCAGAACTTATCCTGCAAACTTCGTTTATTGTGCAATGCAACGAGAGGGAGAAAAAAATGCGCTCTAACTACTCCTGGGAGGATTCGCCAGGCTGAGTAACGTTATTAAACCTGTCGTTCCGACTCCTCGGTAGGCAACTGTCTCCAACGTACGCTACATTTTCGTGCTACAAAGAAGGAAGTCCTCTCCCGCACCTTTGTTCGCCGAATCACAGCCACCGCAGTGCCATAGATCTGTCAAAGCAAGCCACACACGTTAGCGAGCGACATACCGTCCTCGCTGTTCGCTTTAGACGCCTATCTCGTCGCCTTTGTTTTGACCGTCCTCGGTCTTTGAAAGTGTTATACTTTAAATCAAGACCGGACTAAGGGCTTCCGAAATAACTGCTTATTAGAGCGCCCAACTGAACTAGCCGCTGGCTTCTTAAGCGCTCCACGTCGAACGCGGCGGGTCTGGTGTCCGGAGAGCGGTCCCACGCAATGACTGCAATCGGGAGAGTGGGTTGCCGCCGAAGGCCAGAGACCTCGGTGCGAACAGGGGAGCGAAGTCTGACTGTCTGTGGCTCGCAGTCGTGGTTGTAGTCTTGCAGCTGGCGGTTGTGACGGTGGAGGCGACGTGTGGCAGAAAGGAAAAAGCGGTGACTACGATGGGCAGGAAAAGGCGGAAAGTAAAGGAAAAGCAAACTTCTGAGAGGGGTAGCGCCCACGTGGAAGGACATTTCACGCGGATCTCGCGTATTCTATTGCTTCAGTATAGGCTTCATTTTAGAAGGTGTCAACTGTTCCGTCAATAAAATAAGTTATGTATTCCATCATATGAATGAACTTGGGCCCTTCTGCTTTTGTTTCAACAAGTAGGGTGTTAAGCATCTCAAGTGCGGCACAGAATACTCAGTCTATGCCCCTGTATATAGCTTGCGCAAAACCTGTATTACCCACTATAATCAACTTATGTTAGCGCACGCACCGAGCCACCCGCGCCACGATTTTGGATCGTGATATCACTTTGGATCGTGATACACGAATGGGAATCGCTGGGTGCCCGTGCTACGCACGTCCTGAGGTTTCACAGCAGCGGAGCTGCCATACGTTTTTTTTTTTGCTAGAGGAGGGGTTCATGTCTCCCGTTTTGATGTGTGTTACTTAACCGCTAAAATCTAATAGCGGCAGAAGTTCGAAGGTAGATGGAAGCTTGAAGGGATGAAAAATTCGTCCACACGGGGTGTCTCTGGAGACCTTAGATATTTGTGCGGTAAAGGGTGCCAATACACCCGCCTGTTACAAAGTGTACGGCAGTAAATCATATTGATTATCACTTTCCTTAGGTGCTTGCTCACTTCTGTCTCGGGAGCGCGTCCACGTTTTTGAGCGCCATGGGAACACTTGTGCTCCGACGAATGAAGAAACTTATTAATTGCTGACAAAGTGTGACGAAGACAAAGGTGGCCGTGAGAATCAGGAAATACACTCCACAAGCACAATGACAAGGTCATACTTGAGTCACTAAACAAGCTTTACAAAATCTCGTGGCACCGCCACATAAGCACCAGTATGTTTTCACTTGCTGTTTGGTGCTGGCTTTTGAGCATATTTGTAATCTGTCTGGTTGTGACCTGTCCGAGCCCACATAGTATATATCTAAGTGTGGACAGGCATGTTTGCATGAATAGTGATCTTATTCATGCTCAAGGGGATCAAGCACACCTTCATTTTGTGAAGAGCTGAAATCCAAGAATGTTTCGAGCTTCTTGCCTAAGAAGACTGCAGTATTCTATCTCCACAAAACATGGCACTGAGGTACAGATGATGCTTGGATGAGTATAGTGAGAATATACAGTAGAAAAGTTATGGGGCTTCTCAAATATCTTAAAACAAAGACTGATAATAACCAGTTAAAGGTTTGGAGTCCAGTCCTGATATTCATACTTGCACTTGTTAGGTTCTAACATCAGAGCTGTTTTGCTTAGGATGTTGATAGTACACCATAAACATGTTACGGCTGCTCAGTCACATATTTTCAAATAATACTTATGGGGGACAGACACATTCGAAGACCCACTTTTCAGAGATGCTGCTTTCAGTGCACACGGATCGAAGAAAGTAGTTGCTCCAGTCATCTGACATGTGAGGTGCTACAACATGTGAAGCGAGAGCCCTGCTAAAAGTGACTCTCAGAATGCTGCCCTGTTGAGGCAGGGCTGCTGGTAAAGCATTGGAGAGTTTGTTCAGCTATCTCATAATCCCTGCGATAAGCAGTGCTGGTTGGGACGAAACAAATCAGTTGTGTGTTACATCACATTTGCTGACGTCAAGCATTTCTAGAGTTTGCGAGATGCTCACAGATCAAATTGCATGGCCATTTTTTCTCAGGCTCCTGGAACTACAAGGCCATCAACGTCTCCTTTTCTTTCTTTGCCATTTGAAGACACCCACAAGCCACATGTCTCTGTGGAGTTTGTGAACGGGTATTGTTTCGTTTCTAAATGTGAATAATAAATTCTTGTTGAACGAAAAGTGGTGCAAGTCTACATTGGTTTGTAGAGTGTGGGAAGGAAAGGCAGTGACGGCAGTAAGCATACCGCTCCTCCTTGCCTGGTGCGAGAACGTGTCAGACAATATCTCGGTCATAAAACGCTAGCAAAGAAGGGAAGTTTGCCCCTACAACAAATAGAATGAACACTTTGGGGTGAAGCAAGACGCTGTGAGGCCAGAAACTGAAAGGCAAGTACCGCGTTTGGCAATTACCGTGCTGCTGACATAACAGCCTCCAAATATTATCTCTCGACCTCTGTGTTGTCGAGCAGTGATGCAGGCATATCGAAAGTAAGAACAGTACATCTTTCGCATCACACTTACGAACCAAGCGGGTCCACCACTAATCAAGTACTCACGTTCGTGCGAAAGCGCCGCGAAGTCTTCAACAGGAGAACTGGTGGAGTTGTCTCGTGGTGCCACTTCGCGGCGAACATATTGTGATCGCATAGACGGGAAGGCGAATTATCGGTAGATATCCGTAACCTTTAACAGCAGAAGCGTAGTGATGGTGTCCGCGAGAAAGCAGACGCCTGCGACCGAAGTATAAAAGCTAGTCTCTGATGTACGCATCAGTAAACAGTCGTTGGCTTACCACGCTTGAAGGCATCCGCGCATTTCACAAAGCATTCCCACTTTCTTTAAAATGCTCAAACACGGCATTTTTAGGCTGCGCTGCTGAATGTCTGGACCTTGCCGCCCGTTTCTACTCGTTGCAGTAGACAAAAGCTACAGAAGAGGGCTGCGTTTATACAAATATTAGTGGCAAAGTAATCCGTTTTACTTGCGTGCGTATTAAAGCACATGTCAGAGTTCGGACGTTGCTTAAAGACAGCGAAAAGAAAGCTTACCAAAATCTATTAGATTTGCATTGCCGCCATTTGCTTTCGCCTAGTGTTTATGGCGATGCGGACACTACTTTGTATCATGGAGCGATACAAGAAGCTTTAAATTAAAAAAAATGCAATTACATGCAATAGTATAAACATAAGAGGAAATGCAAGAGCAAGAAACAGTCGAACTCAGACACTCGGTGTCGTTTTACCGAGAAATTTGCAGCAGACGACAACGCTCGCGTCTCGCAGGAGGAAGCTCCGACGTGACATTGCCCATTGACGCTGTCACGACGGTGATTTGTGAGATATTTTAGGTGCTCATCAGGACATTCAAACCAGAAGGCACCGAGTTCGGCTATGTACTGAGTGCTGCAAAAGATAACGAAACTAGCGCGACTGCACGAGGGTGCCGGCAACGTACCTGGTTTGCGCAGATGTCACGACTCGCGACCTACTAATGATGTTCGTCATGCACTTGCGCCGCGCTATGGCTATTTTAGTTTACTCCACCGCGGATTATACTAAGTGAACGAAAACACCAGGAGAGAACCAATACTATAGGCAATACGTTAAGACGGCTTGATAAATGAAGTGGTTTTAATTGGCTAAAAAATTTTTTGCATTAGAAAAATTTCCACAATTGCTCCACAAAACACCTGACTCCTTCCCGATTAACAACTTCAAGAATTAAACCAAGTAACCCCCCCCCCCCTTCCTCCCAATTACACAAAGTATAAAACCTTAAAATAGACAAACCTAGATGTGCACTGGGTTATAATATTGTGCATAACAGGCTGCTCGAGGGCTTTCTCGGGGCATACCACTGCGAGAAGCTTTGCTTGCTTCTACTGATTTACCTTTTAATAAAATCTGACAGCAGTGTCTCATTTCAGTTGTTAACTCAAATGACGGTGTGTACACATAGGCATAGACTACAAGGGAAGCGGCACTGCCCCCTCCAGTAAAGTTCGCTGCTCACCAAGGAAAATTTAATGCCAGAGTGTAGATCGGGACAAGAGGAAAGGAGATAGTCGAAGCATTACAAGCAAATGCAGTCGAACAAGTTCATGCGAAAACAAATTCGTATAAAATACTTTTGTCCCATGCAACCACCCTTTTCAGGCCAGCAATTCATAATAGGTTGTATAATAGCTTGTGTATTTCTGTGCCATGAAAGCCCACGGAGCAATGTGTGCTTTTTCAAGACATCACAGGGTAGTATGCATGGCAAAAATAGCACCCATCTATATGAAAACCTGGGAAAGTGTTAATTAGCAAACAAATTAGCAGTGCAATAACACAGGCTGCCTTACAACCAAGACTGACAGCGTGGAGCACCTAAGTGGAGTGAATTGCATTAAAGGGCCGGGTCATGCATATTCGGAAAAAAAACAATGGGTATGTAGGCCCGCAACAAGCGACAAAACCTTGCCTATATTCAGCATCATCAGTCTGTGCTTGCCCGTGTGGTGTGCAAAGGAGGCCTACTTGCTTTTTTTTGTTGTTGTTGATGGCACATTACACCCCCCCCCCCCCCTTTCTCCCCATGTTTCCATTTCTATGTTGTGAAATCAGAAGTAGCGGTTGTGAAGACGGGGGTACAGTATACGCATTGTTGCACCCCACTGTTGTGACGTCTCCAGAATACACGAGGCAGCTTAGTGGCCAGACAGCATCTCAAATCAACGTAGCTGGGCAGAGTAGTGCCTCTTAGCAGCCAGACAGATAATACCGCAAGCATTTTGAAAAGCAAAGCATGACAAAGAAAACAAACAAGGCACTAGGCTTGCATTGGAGGGGTTCGCAAGATTCGCAAAAAGTGAAAGTGAGAGACCGTTCTCATGTTACGAATGCTGCTCGGCGAGCCCAATGCGAAGTCAGCCTCTGTTGGTCGACGAAAAGGACTGGCTGAAGATTGAGAAGGTTAATCACCCTGCTGGTACAGAGAGAGCTCAAAGATAGGGCATAATTTTGGCATGACACTATACCAAAGTAAAGCTTGCAAAATAATACGCTACTATTGTGTGCTAACGTTAGGTGCAAAATAAATATTCCTCAAATGGGAAAATTCTAATCTGAAGTCTCGCACGTCACTGTACCTAATAGTCACATTACCCTGCCCACACATGGACACTAATACTGTGTTACACTTATTGTTTTTTCTAACTTAATTGGAAAGCCAGATTTTGGCCAACAGTATATACAAATCATTATAAATAGTAGGGAAGCACGATGGGTCAGTTCATTATTGAAATATAAATGTAACAAATGATAAAATATGGCTTTTACGAACCACGGTGAAGAGAGGATCCCTGTCGAAGTGCTAGGTTAGAACTAGTATGTATGTATGCATGTCTACATATATATATATATAGTGAGAGAGAGAGAGAGGTGGAACAGCTTGCAGGCTCCTGGTGCCTTCCAGGAAAATGAAAACTTTATGCCCCTGTTTTTACATGACCTGGGAAGTGTTGAGGCTTCCAAAGTGCTACTAGACACTGTGAAGCCTTGTACATTATCTTGATTTTCTTCCAGTATTAAAGTGCATTAGATTTAAATTCAGTACAGCAGTAATGTAAATTTTTTTTCAAACAGATACAGCTTTATTTTGTAGAATTGCCTCCCCAAAACACACTGACACGTCATGCGCACAGCACAGCCAACTTCCATTAATTGGGTGCCTGCTATTGTGTTCATCTCATCAGTGCCTTTGTTTTATCGCTGTTCCTTTTAACTTCAGCAATGGATGAATTTATGAGATACTAAACTAGGCAACGCAACTGAAATTCCCACTGAAGACAACAGTAAAACTATGAACAATAAAGACAAGACAGGATAAGCATACATCCTGTTTTTCCATTCATCTGTAAAAGCACAACGCTGGCAATTTTCCCAAGGCCAATGGATCTCGATAAGATTAGCATGGCCTGTTCCTGCACACACTCATGCCAATTACGTCAAACAGTCTTGGGTAGTAACTAGTTACTAGTAATGCGTTACCCCCGGTAACTAGTTACTTTTTTCAGTAACTTATAACTGTAACTAGTTACTTTTAATTTAGAGGAACTTGTAACTAACACTTACTTTTTACACAGTAACTGTAACTGGAAATACCGTTACTTACTTCTTTTAAAAAAAATATCTAGCAGCAACACTCCTTAAAATCGGGGCTCTGCAGTATCGCGATACAAAACTATAACGGTGTATCTCTTTCTATGAAGGCAAGCAAAGCACTGCCGGTCGGCGACAAAGAAAAGGCAGTGAAGGGTTCTCCTCGCCCCCATGTAGAGAAATGTGCTCAACACGGCAGTATGGTCGGCCTAAGTGACGGAAGTCACTGTTGTTCAGAGGCCGGTGCGCAATCCTTAATTTTTTTCGCGTGGCCAGGCATTTCTTCATGAGCACCCGCGCGAAAATCACCTAGAAACAGACGCTTTGCAATGCGTCGCACATGATCAGTTCCCAAAGCGGCGGTACTTCCAAAAAGCACTTCCCAAAGTGCCGGCACCAATGTGGCTCGAAGGGGCCTATGATCTTTGTCACGTCTCAGAATGTGCTTCCACTTCATTTACAAGCATGCAGCAGTCATTTGTGGCACCAGGCTGTCCCATCGTATTTTGTAAATAATGCCCTGACAATCAATTAAAATGTTACAGAAAATTAGGCGTACGCAACGATTGCTGTTCTTGGGTTTTTGTGTTCCATTATGGAATGGAACACAAAAGGAATGGATGTTCCATTCCATTCCTTTTATCTGGCGCTGTGTTAAGAGCAACTTCGACCAACCGCACGCCTTCATATAAGTTTCCGTTGAAAGAACTGCATAATTTCGTTTGCGGTGTATTAATCTTGTACAGTAACAGAAAAGTAACGACGTTACTTTTTTCCAGTAACTGTAACAAGTTACTCTTGGAAGCTGAGTAACTGTAACTGTAACACTTAATTTTTACTGGTAACGTGCCCATGACTGACGTCAAATAACAGGCTGAAGAGATGCACAGATTTCTTACAAACGGATTTCACTACTACCCCAGACCACCCTCACAGCTTGGTCACATATATCTCATATCTGCCTATGCACATGAAGGGCATGAAAAAGTGTGATGTTCCCAGCTTAGCATGCAGTGCTAAATGTTGCTTTTGCTGGCTTTCACATTTTTTGTCTCCAGTGAAGAGATTAGTAGCGAAGTATGTTGTACTGCTGGTGCATATACTTAACTCACCAGCCGTACAAGCCTGTGCACACTACTATGTCACGTGAGGGATGTGCTGCTCAGCTGAGTTTGTCTTGTGCTTCTCTACTCATTAAAAATTAAGAAATACATCAAGCAATTCTACCATCAGGTATGTGACAGGAACATAAAATTGCCATTAACATGACATCATTAAAAAAATCAACAAAGTTGAGCCTCATGTGAGCCTAGTTGATGTATCTGTAGCAATGAGCTGGTGCTTAAAAGGCCCCTCTCTAGGCCAGATGGCAAACCTTGATTATCACTGGATGTTAAGTGCTCAATAGGGAGTGTTCTAACAAGAATTCTTCAAATTAGTCCATTACAAGCAATGATTATTCACATCAATGCAACCAAGACACCTTCCATAGTGGGTCCACAAGCGATTCAAAAAAAAATTTTTTTTTCGTAAGCCGATGCAAATGTTGAGTTTGCTCACTGACAGACTCTGGTAAGGATCATGAGAAAGGGCATAGCCAAAATTTATTTCAGGTGTGTAGGGTACAATTCCCCTTTGTGTATGTTCATGCATGTTTGTAATGTGAGCATATATGTATACATACAAACTAGAAACATTTCAGGGCAGGATGAACCGATATGTTCATTGCTACCTTAGTAAATGTTTAGTAAATAACAAGGGCAAGTAAAAGTGCAATACCCTAGCATATGCCCAAAACCACACACAGGTGCCCTCAGTCCATATATTTGCGTAATACTTGCAGCTACTAGTACCGATGAACAGATCACTAAAAATGATAGAGAACAGGGAATGTTGTCAGAGCCAACATTTTGACAAGTGGACTTGTTTTCGTCAGGACAGCAGCTACCATGTCTTTCTTTGTCAGAAGGTCAGGAGGCAGTTTCCGTACTGACGAAGACAAGTCCAATTGTCGAAATGTTGGCTCCAGCGGCATTCCCTGTTCTCCATCATTTTTAGCGATCTGTTTATCTATTCAAGCCTCCATCTTCCCCTGAGCTTCTCTTCCAGTTTGGAGTGCAGCTACTAGTGTTTGAAAAGAAACGTCACAGGTACACTTCATTGGTTGGTGTCTTCAGACAGCAAAAAAAAAGGCAGCTCTTGACCAGGAATTCCATGGACTTGCTGGGAACCTGAGAAAACAATGGCCATACAAAAATAGTTTTGAGCATCTCAAGAACTCGCTAGAATAGCTTGATATCAACAAATGTAATCCGACGCAGATTCCATTTATTTTTTGTCGTGACCAGTGCTGCTTGCACAAGGATTATGAGACAGCTGAACAAACTGTCATGGCATCTAATGTTGCAGTATTACCAGCAGCCCTTCTGTAACAGGGGTAGTACTCCGAGAATCACTTTTAGCTATGATGTCACTTTATGCGATGTAGCACATCGTATGTCGGATGACTTAAGTGACTAATTTCCTCGATCAGTGTGCACTGAAAGCAACACCTCCAAAAAGAGAGTCTCGAAATCTGTCCCCCCTAGCTATTATTTGAAAATATAAGATCAGGCAACTTCAGTCTGTTTGTAAGGTGCCATCAACATCCCAAGCAAAACAGATGTGATGTTAGAACCTTAGAAGCGTGTGCACGAATGTCAGGATTGCACTTCAAACAAAGCTTTAACCAGTTATTACTATAGTTTTATTGTTACCACAATTCCAACATTTGAGAAACCCAATTACTTTTGTAGCAATAGAAAAGAAGTATACTACAACACTACTTATCCAAGTTACCTGCCTGTTAATGCAACAAATGTAATATTCTAGACATCACTGGGGCGTACGACAATGTTAATCAGGAAATATTGTGCGAAATTTTGGAAGGAATGGGCATAGGCGACGATCGTGTACAGCTTTTGAGGGAGATATATCGGGCAAATACAGTTTGCATAGAATGGGAAGGAATCAGTAGCATAGAGAACGTTGATATTAGCAAGGGGCTGAGACAGGGATGTCCTTTGTCGCCGCTGTTATTCATGCTGTACATGGTTAGAACGGAAAAAGCGCTAGGAGATAGCAACATTGGTTTTAATCTGTCACACAAACAGGGCGGCGTGATGATTGAGCAGACGCTTCGGGTTTATTTTATGCTGACGATATTGTCTTATTCGCGGAGAGTCGAGATGATATACAACGGCTGGTGAATATATGCGGAAAGGAAGGCGAGGCTCTAGGCCTAGGATTTAGTGTAAAAAAATGCAGATTGATGGTATTCAATGGTCCCAACGACCAGGCGGTATCCATACAGGGCCAAGAAACACCGAGAGTAAGCGAATACAAGTACCTTGGCTTATGGGTAAATGAGGGTGATAGATACATGGAGGTACACGAAAAAGCCTTGGCAGCAGAGGGAAAAGAGGAACGCAGCAATAATGAAGCACAGAGCGTTATAGGGACACAATAGGTACGAGGTGCTTAGGGGTCTGTGGAAAGGGGTAATGGTACCGGGGCTTACATTTGGGAACTCAGTGGTGTGCATGAGGCCAGAGATACAATCAAGAATGGATGTGAATCAAAGAACTGTGGGACGCCTCGCGTTGGGCGCTCACGGGAAAACAACAAATGAGGCTGTAAAGGGCGATATGGGATGGGCGACTTTTGAGGCAAGGGAAGCCCAGAGCAAAATAAGGTTTGAAGAAAGGCTTAGGAATATGAAAGAGAGTAGGTGGGCAGTGAAGGTGTTCCGCTATCTATATAGAAAGAGCGTTGACACACAATGGAGAAAAAGAACTAGGAGGCTCACCAGTAAATATACGGCTCTAAGAGAACTGACAACAGAGAGCGTAAAGGGAAAAGTCAGAGAGGCGGAGAAGATTTACTGGATGGCAGCGATGGAAAAAAAAACGACTGAATAACTACCGAGAAGGCAAAAACGAAATAAAGAGGGAGGCATTTTATGATAATTCAAGAGGAAGCGCTTTACTGTTTGAAGCGAGATCAGGCTGCCTTAGAACGCGTATTTATAAAGTGAAATTCAGTAAAGAAGAAAAATGCATATGCTGTAAGGAAGATAGGGAAATGGCGGAGCATGTTCTGATTGAATGCGGAAATATCCACCCAGGTGTACGTTTGGGCACTACCCTACATGAAGCCTTGGGTTTTAGGGAGAACAATGGGAAGCTGAACACACCCGCAATCGAAATAAGTAAGAGACGGTTAGAATACTGGTGGCAGAAAACTAGAGAGAACGGACAAAAATAATTATAGGGAAAAATAAGGACTTTCTACCATAAGGGGCAGAGAACTGGGCTATGAATTTACGTTTTAGCTATAGTATGATCGATTTAATTGAAGTAGATTTAAAAGGCATGAGGACAACTTAAAGAGAGAAGGAAAAAAAAAGAAAAGTTCTTAAAATTTTTTACGAGCCTGGTGGCGCACAAGTCACCGCCCCGTTACAAAGGGTACGCTCATAGCATCCATCCATCCATCCAAGCTCATTCTGCAACAGAGTGATATTTCCCAAATGACATCGTTGTCTCCATGGAACAACTTGACTTCAAAGCATCATCATTTCAAGGTGAAATGCATACACCATCAAACATAACTGGCAATCATTTACAGATGTTGCCAGATAACCGAAATGCATTGTGGTACTGTGCAGTACTGCAGCAGTGGCTTTCCCACAAGGCTGATGTACAAAATACTGCAGTGGAATGCAACAGTGATGGAATGGAGGTGAATTTTCTACACGGAAAAGAAGCATAACTCCAGAAAAGCAACACAGTGCTACAACTTTTCCACATAACACTTATGCATTTTGGTGCAGCAGAGAACACCAGAAATGCTGGAATAGGCCTGATTTGCCACACGCACCACAAGAATAACCCCAACAAACAACACAGCACTGCAATTTTGCTGCATACCACCTATGAGCTGTGGCACAGCATTATGCAGCAGAGTTTGTGCCACAGAGCCATATTTCGAGTCCATTGCAGCAGAGAACAGCTGCAATAGAGGTAGATTTGGCACAAGACGAGAGCCAGGTTCAAAAAGCAATGCAGCTTTTCCACATAACACCTATGCATAGCAGTGCAGTACAGTGCAGTGTATGGCGCAAAAATGAGAACCATGACAAATAGAACAATGCTACTTTTTCACACAGCACCCATGAACTGTGGCACAGCACAGGAAAATTGCAATGAAGGTAGATCTGGCACAAAAGAACCATGGCTGAAAAAGAAAAAAGCACATTATTGTAGCAATGGTGCAATGGATGCGAATTTGCCACAAGCTGAGAACCATGGCTGAAAAGAGTAACGTGGCTTTTCCATGCAACGCCTATGCATAGCAGTGCAGCATAGAACAGCAGCATTGCTACAATGAATCTGAATTTGCCAGAAGACGAGAATCATGGCCGAAAGAGCAACAACTTTTCTACATATGACCTATGCATTGTAGTGCAGCACAGGACATCAGTGGTGCAATTCAGCTGCATCTGCTACAGAGCAAACCATAATCCAAAAAGCAATACAGCTTTTCCACATAACACCAATGCATTGAGGAGGATTTCCCACAAGACGAGAACCATGGCAAAGAGAAGCAACACAGCTTTTCCGCCTAACACCTATGCACAGTGGTGCAGCACAGCACATAGAAAAAGAAGCAACGCTGCTTTCTGGCATAACGCCTATAGATTGTAGTGCAGCACAGAAAATCTGCAATGGTGCAGTGGGGGTGGATTTGCCGCCGCGAGACAGGAAAGGCTGAAAAATGTGATGCAGCTTTTCCACGTAACGCCTGTGCATAGCAGTGCAACACAGTACAGCGGCAATGGTGGAATGGATGCGGATGTGGCACAAGAATGCGAACCACAACAGAAAGAAGCAATGCTGCTTTTCCACATACCACCGACATGCAGCATGGAACATCAACAACCGTTCAATGGAGGCAGATTTGCCACAAGGATGAACCATAATCCAAAAAAAAAAGCAATAAAGCATTTTTATATATGTATGCCTCGCAGCACAGCACAAAACAGCTGCATGGAAGATAGATTTGCCACAAGACAAAAAACACGACTGCAAGAACCAATGGAGCTTTTCCACATTACACCTGTGCATTGTGGTACAGCATGAAAGAGCAGAAAGGGGGATTCACCACAGAGAGCAGATATACAACAGAAAATGTAATGCAGTAGCGCAGCTTTTCCACCTAACTGCATTGTGGCACAGCACAACTGCAGCCGCATTGCAGACAGATTTGCCACCCACACCAGAAGCACAACCCAAAAAGGCAATGCAGCACGACATAACACCTGATACTGTGGCGTTACCTCGAAGCTAATGTCCACAATGCTGCGGTGAAATGGCGGTACCTTCACTTGAATTCTGTCTACCATCATATGAAAAACTACAATTATAAAATGGTCAGCAAGGGCCCCCTCCCCCCAACAGGGGAGTTTGGGAGGGGGCTTTCGCCAGAACTGCCCCAAAACTCAGGATGGAGCTCCCCCCAAATCCAGCGAACTGCAACAAAATGCTTTATTAAAGGGCATTCATTCTAACCGCCCTCGAATATGCAAGATGGCAATTTTTGCAATGTAATATACGTAGCCCACGCTTGGAGTGGATTTAGGATTAAACGAAAACACAACCATAAGCATTTTGTGCGTGATTTTGGTTAAGAGCTTTGGGACGATTTGCCAGTGAGCAGCAGGGAATGAAGGGAGGAGGCGCTTGTTAATGCATGGAAGCTCAAAAGCCTGATCGTAAGAGGGCGCCTGCATGGGTGGAGGCGTTTGATTAATTTGTGGGAGTTTTATGTCTCAAAGCCACCTATGATTATGAGAGTCGCCGTAGTGGAGGGCTCTGGAAATTTTGACCACCTGGAGTACTTTAACGTGCACTGACATCACACAGTACACAAGCCTCAACATTTCGCCTCCATCGAAATGCCGCCACCGCGGCCGGGATTTGATCCCGCGACCCTCGGATCAGCAGCTGAGTACCATAGCCACTAGACCATTGTGGCAGTGGGTGGAGGCGTTTGAGTGGAATTTTACGGCGAGATGTATCTGTACAGAAACTTGCCAGCCGACTCATAAAGACAAAAGGGGTAATGACGCAAAATACTGAAGGCTAGATAACTTAGGAGATGGATTACAAGGAGCTGCATACATCTACCAAATTTCGACAGCAAATGCTGGTTCATACCTAAATAAATTTTGAAGTGTATGCTGCACAATTGAGTGCAAAACGAAACATGATGCGATATACTTGTTTTGTAAACAAACAAAACACTGGATAACAGCAGGTACTATTGAAAAGCACACGGAAGCATATAAAACGAACTACCAGGTGGTGCTCGCATGTTCTGTTGCCAAAACAAAACAAAAAAATTCTAGGCAGGGGACGTGACAAGATGGCACGCGAACTATTAGAGGCATTCCATATTAGTAAGAGGGGCCATGGGTGCATTAGTGACACACCTGTGGATCTTAAAAAAACAAGAGATAACAACATGTAATGTATCTTAATGTCAGGTGACGGTGGCGGTGTACTTGTCAGATTGAGCATGCGTCTGTATGTGTATATATTTGTTGGCGTACCCGCAGATAAAGTTATATGAAAGTGAGCACTTGTCCTGTGTTTTCTTCTCTCAGTGAGTGTTGTTTGTGTTGTGTGCTTTTACTTCCCTGGAATCTGTTACCACATATGAAGCAAATGTCAGGTACATGTGGCCTGCTGTGTGTATGTTTAAGTCTTGCTGGAGCTGTTCTTGCTGCTCCATGAAACCAAAACTGCATCTAGGCACTAAAATATGGCTCTAAACAATGAACCATTGTGCACTGAAGGAAACAAATTTTCCAACTATTCATAATGCAAAAAAGAGACATGCAAAACGTGGACACAAGGGAAGAGAAGTGGATAACATGTACACCGACTATCAACTGAAGTTGAGCACAGAGGCACAAAAAGAAAGAAGAGACACAACTTATCTGCGCATGCTCAGGAATGGTAGCAACACCAGTCTAAAGGGTACATACGTGCCGGTCTATGTGAAAGACAACTGTTAAGGCAGTATATGTCTTTTCTGTTTAAAGGGCCCCTGAAACATTTTTTTGACATTGTGCCACTGATTAGGCGACACAATTGTGAAATCATCCACACCATAAATAAAGCAAAACACCTTGTGCTAAGGCAGCTATGGGCTTATTTCTGTCACCTTCCTCCTTACCACTGCTGTTCCTCAAGTTGATCAGCTGCGGAGTGCGCGCTAGCGACTGCGCCTCCCATGTCAGCTGCTGTGCTCAGCCCTCTGTAGCGACATAGCGCCGCAATGTCTTTACTGAGGTCGCCAGCCTTGGCAGTGCTAGCCTCTGTAATAGTGCGCCGGCGACTAGTGTGTACGCCACGAGATGCCGCGACGATACTGTTGGCTGGCCTTTCAGTGCTCGTGACATCCCATGGTTTGCGTTTTGTGGCACCCATCGCATGTCCTGTGGACAGGGGCAGTTAAAAACGCTTCGAGTCGAGTCGCGTCAATCTTTCACGATGTGCATATTTAAAACATCGTAGTAAATTACGTGCTTAACTCAGAGTGCTGATATTGTTATGCTCATGATCAGAAGGACCCAAGCTATCAGTGCAATGCATTTGTACAAAATCATCAAAGCCATTTCAGGGTCCCTTTAAGCTAATCAACAGCCGACTCAAGCACGCGCTTCCACTATTGTTGATATGCCGTTATATCAATCATATTTCATTGTGTGAAGATGACCAGCAATCACTTCCTGATAGCGAATGCCCACATGCTTTTAAAAGATATTTTGCTTCTGTCTTTACGAGGGAAGATCATTCCAACATACCCATTGTTCCTCAACATGATTATCAGTACATGAGTCCGATTACTGTCTCAGCAGATGGTATTGCTAATCTTATTGGAAACCTCAAGATCACAACTAGTGCTGGAGTTGGCAACATTAATTCGAAAATATTAAAAGACACTGTATCAATATCCAAGCCAAATTCTTTGCTACAGATTTCAGCAATCATTATCATCAGGCTTGCTACCCACGGACTGGAAGATCCCCAAAGTCGTCCCTGTTTTCAAAAGTGGTAATAAAAATTTCCCACAGAACTACCGGCCCATATCAGTAACATGCATTTGCTGTAAATTACCTGAGCACATTATCGTCTCCCATACCTACAATCATCTTGAACATTATTCTTTCTCTTTTCCTCATGGCTTTCAGAAAGGACTATCACGTGACACACATCTACTAGAATTCACGACTGACCTGCACTTTTACATGTGCACTAATCTACAAATTGACTGCGTTTTTTTTAAGATTTCACTAATGCCTGTGACACCCTTTGCACACTCACGCCTGTTCTCGAAATTATCTGCTCTCTGTCTGGATTCTTTAACATTGTCATGGCTTCGTAACTTTGTTTCATTCTGTCAACAGTTCACAACAGCCAAAAGTTTCACCTTTTCCCTCTGTGACATTACATCAGGTGTGCCGCAAGACAGCGTCCTTGGCTATTTATTGTTCCTAAAATATATATACTGTAAAGTATAAAAACAAAGAGCTCGCCATGCCAAAGACGCTCGCGCTAGAGGAGCGTACGACAAGAGAAGCAGAGAAAGACGAGGAATAGATTAGAACAGCCGGCCTGCAGCTAAGACGCTGTGTCTGTCTTTCTTCATTGCAATGGCGCAGTCGACGAAGGATACATCTTAAGGGCGCCCTCGAGGGTCGTCGGTGATGCGGGAATTCCATGCAAGGAACGCCGTTCATGCTTCTGCGACCATGGATCCCGCAACCCTTCTGCCGCCGGACGTACCTATGGGACCATTCGGGGACGGCGTCCAGGCCGCCTTGGCTTCCCAAGGTCAGCATCGCACCGGCAGTCGCACCACCATCGCATCGACCCACGACAACGCAGGGGCTCGTGTTTCCACGGGATGCCGTTCACGCTTCCTACGGTAACATCCCCTCGCCCAAAACTACGTCGGCATATGAGCCGCACAGGGACGCTGTCCAAGCATCCTCGGATATGGGCACTGCCGCCTCATTCTCAGGGCCGCTGACCATGGCTCCATGAGCGCCTCGGTCAGCCACGTCAGCGACTTGATGCGGGCCCTATCGTTGCTGTCAGAGCAACTAGACATCTTCGCCACGGTAACTTCTGGGTCATCGCCTGCGGCATCAACATCGCCGAGTGCATCTCTAATCCCGGAGTTCCGTGCTTTCCAGGACGACGCGATCCTCTGGATCAATAACATCAACAATCTTGGGACTCGCTATGCCTGGTCGGACCAACAAAAATGGCAGGTGGCCCTAAGCCACCTCGGAGAATGTGCCGTGGCATGGCATGGCTACCAAGGCATATGGCAGAGGTGCTGGTCGGAATAGAGTGCCAAGTTCTTAGCTGCTTTCGGCCCGCTTCCCCATGTGTGCCACCATGCCAGACATCTCTCGACCACGAACGAGCAGTTAACACACAACGACTCTGCTGGTGCACCCAGGAGCCCTTCAACAGAGAAAATCGTGGACTGCTCCGGTAGGAGGGCAGCCGCCTGTCCTATACTCCTGTATGCGTCTCGAGTTCTGCGTCGGTGAGCGGCGCTGGAGCAAGTTTTCCAAATAGTAGAGAGCAGCCGGAGATACGGTCGTCGTGCATGCCAGTGTTTAAGCGCATGGATGCACCGACTCCTGTAGGACTGTGGATATTCCGCGACTTCAGGAACTATCACTATCTCTCGAGACCGATAACGATCTTCACAAGAAACTTGTAGAACAAGACATGTCCGCGGGTACTGGCAATACGTCCCCTGAAAAGGCTGAGCCAGTTCTGTCTTCGACACCCTCACTTAACGACTGTACAGACATTCCATTGTTTGCTGAGCAACACCTCGCTCAAGGTCGCCGCAGTCGTCCAAGATGAGCTTGTGCAACCTGCCATTCATGGAGTTGTTAACCAGAAAAGCGGCGGACGGTTTGCTTCACGAGGCCGGGCCAGACCCGTTACTTCTAGATGCATAAGGAACTCTCCAGAGCCGACGCCGTCGAACTGCAAGTGGCTCGCCCTACAAAACGACAGCTCGTCCGTTCGTCGTGGACGCCTACGATAGGGCTCTAAGTTACTGCAACTCAAGATGTGCGACACGTGGCGGTCAGTGGTCGAAAGCACGCTCCTCTGTCTACTGATCTGCGACGGAAAAGCACCAGGCGAAAAAAACTGCCGCTGCGACATCGCACGCGACACTCCCTCTCAGAGCCACGTCTGGCAGCTTGCCAGGGGAAGTCACAGCATAGTAGAGACCTTTGACCACCATGGCAAAGTAAATGTCGCCTGCTGAATGTGCCCTTGGTGGCCCTGCGAGTTAAATCACAGCATGGCCAATTCCTGCAACGACCACCGCGACACAGCCAGTGCAGGCCCCCCCCCGGAGGATTTCTTCAGAATTCTTCAAGGCAGACCACAGCAAAGCCACTGCCACTCACCCGAGGTGTCTACCGCAAGACTGCAAGCCACCACGCACCGGGAGCAATTCCTGCGACGGCCACATTGGCACACACAGTGTTGGCCACCAGAGGTTTCCTTTGCAGCTCTCAAACCCAAGTCGGTGCGAGGCCGTGACCGTCCAGCTCGACACAGTCAGTGCCGCCCTCCAGAAACAGCTTCGCCCGTTACTGTCACTCGCAGTCGTGGCCGAGTGTAATGTATAAAAACAAAGAGCTCGCCGTGCCAAAGACACTCGCGCTAGAGGAGCGCAGGACAAGAGAAGTAGAGAAAGACGAGGAATAGATAAGAACAGCCGGCCTGCAGCTAAGGCGCTGTGTCTGGCTTTCTTCATTGCAATACATTAATGATTTACCGATTGGCACATCATTCACCGATGATTGCGTCATTTACCGCTCAAATACTTCCGCTGAGGATCACCTCACCCTACAAAATGACCTCACAATAATTACAAAGTGGTGTAAAAAATGGCAGACAACAGTTATCTCTAGTAAATGCAAGGTTATCTCTTTCAGCCGCAAGCATATAAACCCCAATTTCTCATACATTATTGATAGCATAGTGGTGTCCCAGGCATCATCATACAAATACTTAGGCATTCATTAGTGTATATAGTTGTTTTTTTTTGCTCATCTGTACATTTTGCATTACTTATGTTGGTTGTTTCGTGCATATATGCAAATTTTGTACAAGTTATTTCTATCTGTACCACTCTATACCTTAGTGTTGTTGCTCTGACGCATGATTTTATAGGAGGTCTCACTCACAGTCTCACTACCTTGAGACCTCCTTCTGTATCTGCGTATTTTTCACATGTAATGTACCATGTATTTCTGATAATAAAATCAAATGAAATCTCACTCACAACCTTTCATGGGAGATGCATATCACAACCATAACTGCTAAAGCTTCCAGGTCACTTGGATATCTGTGCCGGAATTTGCGGAACTCCCTGAGCAACGTTGGAAAACTCGCTTATGAAATCACTGTTCATTTACAGCTAGAATATGCAACGTCATTGTGTTCCCCTCACCAA
This sequence comes from Hyalomma asiaticum, assembly GCA_013339685.2. NCBI lineage: Eukaryota > Metazoa > Arthropoda > Arachnida > Ixodida > Ixodidae > Hyalomma > Hyalomma asiaticum. The sequence goes on from JABSTT010002304.1 coordinate 20,667, forward strand.
ATCTACCAGATTATCATGCTAGAGTCTGTGTAAAACAGAGCTGCTCACTTCATCGCTTGCAACTACAGCCAACATTTCAGCATAATGCAGATCAGACATGAACTATCACTTGTACCATTAAATATACATCTTTACATCGCTCTTTTATCCTTACTTCATAAATATCACCAGAGTGTCAGGCCGTCTCCCTTACCACTGGAAACGCCTTCACGCATTTCACGTCGCTTACATAATCAATACAGCATCAAATGCATAAATGGACGAACCGTCGCTTTGAATTCATCAGCACTTCCCCGTGCCATTGTTCTATGGAATGATCTTCCCGACAATATTGCATCCATCAATCATTTATAAATCAACAGTGGGAACACTTTCTAAATAGTATTATGTCATCATTTTTTTTCTTTCCTGCAATGCCTTCGTGCATTTTTTTTTCTTTTGTGAGTGTACTTGGGCTTCTGTGGTTTTTTCATTAAGCAAGGAATGCTGTTGCTATGTTTGAAAATGCTTTTCAATGTATTTTTGCTGTTTTGTTTTGCCCTGTATAAGCATTTCTAAATAATTACACTGTACTTCTTTTTTCATTCTTTTACCATTGTTTATTTCCCTGTATTTGTATTATTTATTTCTCTGTATTTATTGATGTTATTTCTATTATTTACATTGTAGTTCTCCCCTTACTCAATGCCCTATTGGGCCCTGTAAGGTATCATAAATTAAAAAAAATAAATAAATACAGAAACTCACATTCATCTAACTTAGGCATGCAGTTACAGTCCCGGCAGTGCAAAGATAGATTAGATGGAGTTCCACCTGATAGCAACCTTCAGTTCTATGTTCTAATTAATCTCCAATTAATACAACATACTGTTTTTCCAACATAGAAATGTACACAACTAAAAGGAATCTTACAGACCACACCGTTGCGACAGTCGGTCAAATTATTGTTGGTAATTTGCTTTACCTGACAAATATCTTATCTATTCTCTTTTTAACATGCCGGGGTTTCATGCCGGGGTCCACCACGGCTTTACTGTGTCACTACTGTAACAGATATGATGCAGTAAAATTTACATAAACAATGAAAAATAAAAAGCAAGCAGAACAATTTTGACTAATGCAGCCGGGATCGAACCCACAATCACTCAAACTGCGACAAAAGATGCCTCCCGCGCTACCGATTGAACTATCCTTGGCCATGTTAAAAGGAGCATGAACGCGCCTTATAACCTTTCATTTAAACTTTCTCCATCTCTCTCCTTTTCGTTGTGTTCCCCGTTGACTGGGATTGCCACCTAGAAGCGGTAGCGTCTTTTGGTCATAACACCAAAAAACACTGGGTAGGGTAGTGTCAGCGCTCTTGCCGAGGCTACCCTACCTCGAAAGCGCAGCTTGGTGCAGTTCGGCCATTTCACTTTCGTGTTATACCAATTCCTATAACAGGGGGATCAGCCAAATTTCTTTCCTTGCAGCAGGTCATTTTTTTCCATGCACGGCAGCAAAAATCCAACCTTACTTATTGGGAGCTGTAAATACAATGTTAACCCCATATCTACTTCCCACTTTCTTAAGCCTGTGCGAAACTGCGTGGATATATGGAATATACGTTAACGCCTGCTACGGCAAGCGTTCTGGTCGAAATTGATTTCTTTCGACGTGAACAAGCATAAAAAATGCAAATGGCTGAATGAGTGAACAAAATAGAACGTACAACCAAGAGAGCCCATGTCTGATGAGAATTTAGCATTGCAAGCACTGGCAGCCCACATTTAAAATGGGAAGTCTGGGACAGTTGGGCCCCATAATGAGAAGGTTGTTGTTATGTGGGGTTTAACGTCCCAAAACCAGTTCTGATTATGAGAGACGCCGTAGTGGAGGGCTCCGGAAATTTCGACCACCTGGGGTTCTTCAACGTGCACTGACATCGCACAGCACACGGGCCTCAACATTTCGCCTCCATCGAAATGCAGCCGCCGCGGCCGGGATTCGATCCCGCGACCCTCGGATCAGCAGCCGAGTACCTTAGCCACTAGACCACCGTGGCGGGGCCATAATGAGAAGGGATAAACATTTCACTTGCAAGTGTGCAAGAGGATCAACTTTTATAAAATAGTGACAGGACAATGGTAGGAAAGTATGCGACTTAGCTGCAGACATTCAAACTGAAAACAATATAAATACATAAATACAAGAACACAGCAACAGTAAATGACAGACAAACAAGAGGAACAAGAAGATGGCAAACGCTTCCAACTGCATTTTGTAAGAAATTATCGTACACACACATGTAATAGCATGCTCAAACATTGATGTGGAAATAATCTGTCCTACCGTAGCCTTTTCAACGATATGTGACTGAGATTGTGATACACACAAAAAAAAATACACTGCCATGGTGTCATAGCATTCTATTGAATTGCTTGTTTTAGTAATAGGGTCCCTTATGCATGAAGCAGCTCTAAAGAGTGGTCACACACAAGAACGGAGCAGAGCTAAAACCAATCATTGTGGCTTCTGACAAGATTATTTCCCCACAACCATTGCATCATGAAATGCGTAAGCAAATTTTCTGGATGCTACACCTGCGTTGTGTGATCAAATGCATTTAACGTGCACTGTGCCTTGTTTAACCTGAAAATTATGAGCGTATGTATTACACTTTCTGGCAACTTATTATTATTATCATAACGCTGGTATATGACAGCACATTTACTGGAGCAACATGAGCATTTGGAGCAACAGTGCCTTTTCAGCAGATGGCTGTACATACCTCGTTATACACCGGCAGTAAGCTGCCCTTGGAGCAGCTGTAAACAAGGCTGAGGCAAGTGCCAGATCTTGTTTTGCACCGCAAATGTGAGCAAAAGCTGTAAAGCGAACATAAGCACAATGTTAGTAAGTAGGCCAACGCTGCACACATATACAATGTGGGGTACTTACATCGCACATATAGAAGTAAATGCCCATCATGACAAGAAAAACAGATAGGTTTAAACAACATGACTACGTGAACACACTGGCCGTCTCACTTTGTCTTACTTTCACACTGTCGATTACGAAGGCAAAAATGTTGGCGGGTTCATACACTCATACTCGGTAGAGCCCTTAGCACCAGCAGCAGCGAAGTAGCTTCCCTAAGCCCCTGAATAACAAAAGGTTCCCGTAAGAGGTGCTGTAAGTAGATGCGAATTGCTACGAATAACGCACGGCGCGCCTAGGTACAGGCCTGCACGTACAGTACGCACAAACGCTGAGAAAGAGTGCAGCCGTATGTATTACCACGGCTGAGTGCAGCAGTAACCACCAACGCAGAAGTAAATACACATGGGGCGATATTATATAATCCAAGGCTGAAGGAAATAACATATGCACATAATTACGACTCTCACCTAAACTGCTTCGCTGACGCGCAGGAGCTACCGCCGATCTCTTCACGTCGATACAAAACCACGACAGCCCACGCACGCTTCTGATTACTAACAGTGGTTATATATGCTTAAAGAATGTAGAGGAACGCGTAACAAGTGCAGTGAAGTGCTCATCGGAGGCACGAATTATCTTACGAGACCTACGACAGCCGTTTTGTGCTCTGTGGAATTTCGAAACCGCATGAGCGTGCAGAAGTTGGAGCACCAACAAGGGCTTGACCGCACGAAACTCTCAGCGGCACACTCACCTGCGTTTCTTACGAAGCTTGCACTTATAGGGCTTGCACACAACGGGTGGCTCTGACGCTGTAGCAGCACGGCGGCCGTCGTAGTCGCACTCGAAAAAAGGCGCGAAATGTGCTCGTTTTTTTTCGAGCCTGCGCGAGCAAAGACTAATGTGCGTTCGAGAGTATGAATTTCAAAAAAACAAAAAATAAGCAACAGTGCAACGTCACATACGGCAACAGAGAGCAATCCTCCTGTTTCCTCCTCGCAGCTCGCGCATGCGCAGAGGCTACGGAGCCCTCAGGGGCGAAGCTCAGGTGGCCAAATCGCCCTTCCAATCGCTACCTCCAGATGCGCATGCGCGATGTCAGGCGAGCTCTCCCGGATCTCCTCGCCGGCTCGCCACACGAAGTACAGTGGGGCCGCAACTGCTACGACGCCAAAGCACGAAAGCGGGACTGCGCAAACACTTGTTACGATCGCAGCGCCTCCACCTCCCAGCTTTCGCTCCGCTAGTTGTGAACGTTCTGCTTCACCCACGCCACCAGTGGCAGACACAGTGCAGTTGCGCGTGCCGTGGCTGATGTGAACTGCTAGAAGTGAAGGTAGTGTGCTGTCGGCCAGTGGCGCGAACCCTTAAGGTACATTCACACCGAAGGCGGGGCGGCAAAGCGGCCAAGCGGGCTTTTCATCGCGGCAAGGCGGCGAGTGCGCGCACCTGTTCAGACCGCGCGGCTCCCTCGGCTGCCCGCGCGGCCGAAGAGGCGGGGCATCGCGCGCTTTTGCCTACGTGTGCCGCCATCTCGTGGCACCTTCGCGGTTTCTCGTCACGTGGCTTCTCTACCCTCGCCACCGGAGCGCCAGTGTACCCCAGCCGGGCGCGCCTTTTCTGGTCAGCTGTTTCGCGTTGTGACGCCTGTGATGATAAGTTCGGACGAAGAAGACGATATACTCGGCGTTTTAACGGTCGCTTTACTGGCGCATCATGAACGGCTGGAAGCGCATGAAACGTCACGCCGCCAACGTCGCTGGTGGGCCCGTGCCGCTTTGCAACAACGAGACACAATGGGCCATGCTCAGACATGATTGCCGCCATTTCCATTATCTCGACCTGGTGTGCCGATATCGCCGATATTTGCAGCGCGTTTATTGGCTGCGGCAAAGCGGCGAGTAGCGGCGAGCGGCAAAAAATTGGTCCGAGAGCGATCGGACCTGCCGCCTCGTTTTCCGCCCCGCTTTCGCCGCCTGGAGAGGAGGTTTTCCCGCTTTCCGCCTCACCGCTTTGCCGCTTTGGCCGCCCCGCCTTCGGTGTGAATGAGCCTTTACGGCGAAGCGGAGTGACGAAGTTTCCAGGAGGCGCAAACAAAGGTGAGTGCTGCATATTTATGCGCTCGGCTGTTGTTCAGTGAGACTAAAAACGCCACTGTGGTAGGGTAGGATACCGCTACGTTGCCTTATGTATTCAATTGAATTCGGGCACGCCTGGCAAACTCGCTCCCCGAAGGCAATCGCTGCTTACGTAGCCCGATTGCTTGAGTACCACCCCGGCGGATTTGTTTATAGCGCGCATAACAGAGCAATCTCAATGACGACAGTTTTTCCTCCAGATTCTAGATCACGAGACAACGGGCGTAAAGGCATATCGAATTAATATGCTTACTTCGTAATTTACGCTGTCGTAAGTTCTGCGCGGAAATTTTTTGTCGTAGCGCTCAACTTCACTTTGTTTTGACGAAACGTAATCGGTAATTCGCGTCAATTTTCGTGCTCAATGGCCGGAATCCGCTCGACATTCATGACTCCGACCACGTTACTGGTTCGCGTGTTAGTTTCCGAGTAATCTGTATGCCCCATTACAGTATGTTGCTTAGTATGATAATGACCGACCTCTTCTTGGTCATCGGCTGTCTTAAGGCCATCACATTTGTTCGTGTCTCAAGCTGAGATTTCTTTCTGTGCAAGGTCTTTATGCTGCGGCAGTATGATCGTGACATTAACTGCTTTGTTTTAAGGGAGTCTGGGCATGGGACAATTGTCACAAAGTAGAGGTTTCTTCTCCCATGGCCTGTCTTTTGGTATGCAGGTATCAGTTCTGTCCGCTGTTCGTCTCGCTTCTACACCCAGCTGCCGCATTGAGAAAGTTATATACAATGTAATCACTAGCAAACCTTTTCTGTCATTTGTTAGGATATGCTCAGACCTCAATGATGTAATATGAAAGCAAAAGCACGCTTGTCCGTTTTCCTGTCCTCAGTACCACCACAATTTTAGATATTTAAATAAATTTTAGATTTTAAATAACTATATTTTACACCTATCTAGGAAAAAATGTATTCTAGACCTAACACACACCCTTGCTCTGCTATCTTTGCATCCCACAAGACCATACATCCACTCAACTTCACCCCTATCTTTGCCCATACTAACAAATTTCGATACTCTCTTGCTCTTTTTTTTTTCCTCTCATGATAACAGATTGGAACAACCTGTCGCCTCATAATTTTGATTCTGGAAGCTCAAATCCATGGAAAATTATTGGGAACTGCGATTATGATCTTGTACTTTACTGTGTTATATACCTATCTGTTATTTTTGGCACGCCTGTATAGTCTTTGCTCGTGTACATTTTTTCTGTAACTGCTCCACTTCTGCTTGGTTCATTTCCTGGCCTGCAGTGTTTTCTGAATAAATAAATAAATCAGTTTCAGGTTTTGTAGTGCTTTGTGTGCGAACAAAAGCATAAATGATTTTGGTTATTTTTATCTTGGCCAGAGGGTGAACACTGACTTACAAGCAATGGAACAAGAAATTCATACCGCAGCTGTCCTCATATTTGAACCCGTTCTTGAATGGACATGATTTGCCCCTCAAAACAAGGCACCACATGAACGCCCAATTAAGAGATGAAATTGAAGGAAGTACGCACCATCAGTTTTGGAACTTCATTGTCTTTGTTTTGGTATTGTTGGATTACAAATCACTTGTCAAACAACTTTTCAGTGAAAACAACTTGATCAACAGTAAGTTAGTACTTTATCTATCGACAGTAAGTTAGTACTTGATCAACAGTTGGGTAAGTTAGTACTTTAATCTTTGCACAGCTCGGGTCATAGGAGTGTTCATAGTAAATACTAACCTAAAATTCATTGTGCGCATTGGTATTTTGACTGCTCTGTGAGAACTACCATGTCTAGCATTAGTTTAATGTTCAGCCTGTTTTGGATTGAGCAGGTGGTTAAAAATGACCAATATCTTACATTTTTGCTATGTTTACCTTTTGAGGCTTCCTACTGCAATACGGCATTGTGAAGGTGTCCTACGTGGTTGCTGCCGGAACATTGTGGCAGTAACTGAAGGTTAAAATTTTCTGCTTTTTCCTCCACTCATTATTTGAGAGGTGCTGCCATTTCTCTGGGCCTCACAGGAACTGATTTTAATGTGGTTGAGCTCTCACCTCAGTTTCTTTAGCTCCGAGTGCACAAGGCGCTCCCGTGGCCTGTAAGCGTGACCAGTATTGTTTGCTCCATCGGATATGTTAGCCTGTTCGCATGACGCAAAGTTTGCTACAGACAATAGCGTGCTTTCTGTAACTTTTGTTTCACTGTGCAGGGAAGATCCTGACTGATTGCTTTTAACTTTCTCCGGTCCATGTTTACTGCAGCCTATTTAACACAGTAATTCATGTGGTACCTGTTTTCACATGGTTCTTGCTTGAAGGTACATTGGCATTAGTGTTCATAAAAAAAGCATGTGGTTGTACGAACATGAAATTTAATTAATTTTTAATTTGATTCCACTGACCAAATAAGCCCCTGGTACGATGATTTCTAAAAATTAGTGAATTTGTGCTTGAAACAGGCTTTAAAAGAAATAAAAATAGGTAATAAAATCAAAATTAGTATCTTGCTACACCGAGAGTGTCAATTATGTTGTATAACATAGTCGCGAACAATATGGAGACAGGTTTCACACCTTTTTAAATAGATGTTCACCAACGCCCTGTAAACTGGTTGATTTAGTTTGTCAGGGTGGCATACTAATGTGGTCTGCTGTTGAAAAAAGTGGTATAAATCTATGGTACCCCCAAATACAGGCGAAGCTCATAAGCGACACTAGTTTTAGATTAATATTGGATGGGTAAATAAGGTTTAATTCAACCTTTCAGATACATCTGCCAGACCATAGAATGTGATGCAACATTAAAATCTTCATCGAAAATGCATGTAATAGGCATGTAGTTATGATCTGTGAAAATCTTATGCAGCAGCCTAATCCACCAGCAGTCCTGGCTTGGCTCACTCATGCCACCACACAGGGTATATACCTAGAGGATAAGATCTGAGATGGACACACCTTTGTTACATAAATTTTGCTCCACAGCACAAAATTTATCACATCCTGTGACTTGAACAGTAATGTTTATACGTGGCAGTAGCATTAAAAAACACATTCTGAATATATTTGTTACAGATTTTGTTATGTTAAATGTAATAGCATATTTATAACCCTTCCATATTGAGCACTCGATTCCCGCATTATCTGGAGAGGCCACTACCATGCGAGGCATATACCGCCATGTATTTCAATGTTGACTCATGTTATTTCAGAAAGCATTCATGTGGTCTTTGAGTGGAACGAGGAAAACGCGGCTGCTTCTAATGGGAAAAGTATCGGAGAAGCCTGCAGAAAGTGACCATGCTTCCAACAACCCAGTCCCAAATCCTGATGCACTTCTTCAACTGAAGGTGAGAATTTCATTTTTCAAAGACGTTTAATCATTGGGAACTACTAGATGTTAGCAGGTATTTAGTGTTGTGCTGGCTGTCAGTTCAAGCATTTATGCCATTGGCCACAGCTGTGGCAAGCAAGGAATGTTAGGAATTCCTGTGCTGCAACTCAGTTTGGAAGCTGCACTTGTGTAATGTATTTTGAGATTCTCGAATGAGAATGCGTTATTGGCTCACTGCCATTATTTCCTGGGTTGTACCCCGGTGTCATTTCCTTAGCTCTAGCTTCCAGACAGGAGGATTTTCTATTTCTTTTGTTGATGAGCTACTTGCCATCTCTTCACCTATGCTATCAATTTTCATTTATGTGCATACATTTTCTGCGATCAGGTAGATGCATTTAGCCATTTTAAGTGTTAACGTCAGGGGTTTTTCCATGGATATTACTATGTGTGCTTGTCGCGATGTCAGTGCACGATAAAGAACACCAGGTGATCAAAATTTAATTATAAGAGCCTTCCACTATGGCACCTCTTATAATTGCAGCTGGTTTTGGGATGTAAAACCCCAGAAATCAAAAGATGTCATCTAAGTCAAGATCAATATAGAGTCAACTCCACTGCTTGAGTAGTTGTGCAAAGATGATATTTTCTCTCATCGTATCGTTCAGTAGAATTAAAGTATTTGAAGCTATTATAGGGCCTGTTTTTGTTTCACTGGGCCATAAAGTGTCAAGCAATGTTCATTTCTTTCAGCTTGCCTTTGAAGCAGAAATAAGTTTTGAAGACACAGTGGAGGCTGTGGAGGCCAAGCTATGCAAAATGCAAAAGATTTTGGACTGGGGAAATCTCATGGGACTGGAAGAATTTCTTCGACCCAAGAAGGCTGATGCTGAAGCTTTTACTACAGTAAGATGACACTTTCTTATGTCTTGAATCAAAAGGGACTGACTGAAAAACAACTTCGGGGCTGTAGTTCCCTAGACAAAATACCTAAAAAAGTATGGAAAGGTGAATTTTAGATCAGACTTTTTAAACCATGTTTCACCTGTAATTTATGTTAAGCATCATAACAGTACTGGACAGCAGATAATGGAGTAAAGAGGACATTTATTTGTAGTTGGTATGTGCATGAAGTATGAAGTGTGAAACAATTAATATATTGTTTCGTTGGTAACTAAAGATCCCTCAAGGCTGGAAAAGCCGATTTATGCTCAGGTCATTCAAACAGAAAAGGGTATTGTTTTTTCCAGAAATAAAGCAGTGATTCTGTTCACACTAAGTAATTTTAGATGCAGCATTCTCATAGATTTTTTGTGAACACTGGCACCTTTTGCAGGTTTGAAAGAAAGGAAACCAAGAAATCATAGTGAAATAAATTAGCTTTATAAAATGGGTATGGTCATGAACGCAATGTAAAGCCATTGTGTATGTAAAATTTTCTGTTTCTCTTTAAAGGCACAAGAACTTGGCAATAGGTCTCCACCAGAGCCATGCATTTCAAAAAAGAATGGCAACTTCAAAATTGCCTGCAAGGAAAAAATTGTGGCTTTACCACCTGCATCATCACCTGACAAGGCAGCCATCCTCCTGTTCACTGTATATTTCATTTTAAACCTGTCATACCCATACACTTTTCTACAGATTTTGGGACTTGTGCAGAGAGTTTTTCTGAAGGGTGAGCCATTTGACAGTGGCTTCATGTCATTTAAGGTAAAGTCTGTAGAAAAACCTCAAGCGGTCAGGCCTGGTATTGACGTGCTAAATGTTTGGTAGGCAGAAGCAGAATGTCAGCTGCAACACTGAAGTCATGCCTTTTATGATTTTGTATCACAAAGGCAAAGTACTGGCTGTAGGATTCAAGGCAGGCTTTCTTTTTCTTTCTTTTTCTTTATGATATCTCACCTGTATTTTTCAGGTCAGAGTTGTTTGGGTATTTAGAGATCTCTCTAGTTTTTCAGGGTTTCATACCTTTATATTTCATTGTTGCCTTGTTGACTTTTAAAAATGTGTAACATGATTCCAGATATTTTTGAGGCAGGATTTGTAAACATTTACACTAGCTTTCTTTGTAGTGTTTGGGATGAGTTATCCCAAACTACACAATGCTGGGACAAGTAACCTGCCTGGAGTGGGAGGCTTTTTCAGAGGCGTATATTGTTTTGGTCATGATTATCTTTGTATTATACTTACATCTGTGATCTGCCAACTGTATTGTTTCTAGTGCTGATGTTTTTGTTGCGATATTTGCCAGATGCTTTTGGCAAGTTTTTGTGTGCAAAGGTTTCATTCTTTATATTGGGCTTGCACTGTCTCTTGCCTTTAATGACCTATCCACTACATATTCTTCATTGGTCTTGTTTTAATTCAACTCTGTAAGGCCATTGTTTTACGCCTTTTTCGTATAATTCTTAGAGTACTGAATTCTTTTGGAACGGGGATGCGTAAACTCGGTAAATGGCAGATGCGTACTTGCGCATTTTAGTTACCTTATTTCCTGTGATAAGCCAGCCTATTTTATAGCCTTGTTTAAGGTTTCTTTTTTTCGCAGGTGACGTGCAAGTTTATTTGTATGTGGTGCACTTATGTCTCGGGCCATTTTTCTTTTTCCTTTTTGGTATTTTTTCCATGTTGACTAGTCATTTTCAATGAAATTTCAGATGAACATGTCTTCAGTGTATGCAATATTGCCACTCAATAAAGTTTACTCATCTTGAAAAGTAGTGTAATAATTTGTTTCATAGGTGTTCTAATTTTGTTTGTTTTACATGCAGCTAAAGGCCAGAACATGGTCCGGCAGGTGAAGCCAAGCTTTCTACTGCCATTCCAGGTACATCAAACCTGCTTTTATGCAGAACTTTGCTCTAATAGGCAACTGTGGGGAACTGTCAGGGACTGCACTGCTGCTAAAATTTCTGCTTTCCAATTGTTAGTATCACCGCAGGCCACATGCCAAGCCAGCTTGGCATATGACCTCAGTTTGTACTGACGGGGGAAAGCAAAAATATTGCAGAAGTGGGAACCCATAGGACAGTTTCCTAACTGTCTATTAGAACATTGTTTTATATAAAAAGCAGGTCTGAAAGTATCTGGAACGGCGTACCGGATATAGCCATTACTGTTTTATGTGGATCACCGTTCCAGTAACTGAAATGACCCTTTTATTTGGAACAGGGTTCCATATACTCTTATGTGGAACGACGATCCACATAATTGTGAGGTAAAAATAAGTGGTGCACTGTTCCATCTACTTTTTAAAGTATGTGGAACGTGGTTCCAAATATATAAGCGGAACTTTTTTGCAAAAAAGTTCCAGCTACTAAGTGGATCTTATGTGGATCCAGATTAAGAGTGTAGACAGGCGTTTAGACGATAACCTGTTTGTTCTTACTCAGTGTATAGAAATATCTAAAATATAAAGGAGGCCGATGTATGTGGCTTTTCTAGACATCACTGGAGCGTATGACAATGTTAATCAGGAAATATTGTGGGAAATTTTGGAAGGAATGGACATAGGTGACGATTGTGCACAGCTTTTGAGGGAAATATATCGAGAAAATACAGTTTGCATAGAATGGGAAGGAATCAGTAGCAGAGAGAGCGTTGATATTAGCAAGGGGCTGAGACAGGTATGTGCTTTGTCGCCACTGTTATTCATGCTGTACATGGTTAGAATGGAAAAAGCGCTAGGAGATAGCAACATTGGTTTGAATCTGTCACACGAACAGGGCGGCGTGATGATTCAGCAGATGCTTCCGGGTTTATTTTATGCTGTTGATATTGTCTTATTCGCGGACAGTCGAGATGATATGCAACGGCTGGTGAATATATGCGGGAAGGAAGGCGAGGCTCTAGGACTAGGATTTAGTGTAACAAATTGCGGACTGATGGTATTCAATGATCCCAACGACCAGGCGGTATCCATACAGGGCCAAGAAATACCGAGAGTAAGCGAATATAAGTACCTTGGCGTATGGGTAAATGAGGGTGATAGATACATGAAGGTACACGAAAAAGCCCTGGCATCAAAGGGAAAGAGGAACGCATCAATAATGAAGCACAGAGCGTTATGGGGACACAATAGGTACGAGGTGCTTAGGGGTCTGTGGAAAGGGGTAATGGTACCGGGGCTTACATTTGGGAACTCAGTGGTGTGCATATGAGGCCAGAGATACAATCAGGAATGGATATGAATCAAAGATCTGTGCGACGCCTCGCGTTGGGTGCCGACGGGAAAACGACAAACGAGGCTGTAAAGGGCGATATGGGATGGGCGAGTTTTGAGGCAAGGGAAGCGCAGAGCAAATAAGGTGTAAAGAGAGGTTAAGGAATATGAAAGAGGTTAGGTGGGCAGTGAAGGTGTTCAGCTATTTATATAGAAAGAGCGTTGACACGCAGTGGAGAAAGAGAACTAGGAGGCTCACCTGTAAATATACGGCTGTAAGAGAACTGACAACAAAGAGCCTAAAGGGAAAAGTCAGAGAGGCGGAGAAGATTTACTGGAGGGCAGCTATGGAAAAAAAACCGACTCTGATTAACTACCGAGAGAGCAAAAACGAAATAAAGAGGGAGGCATTTTATGATAATTCAAATGGAAGCGCTTTATTGTTTGAAGCGAGATCGGGCTGCCTCAGAACGCGTATTTATAAAGCGAAATTCAGTAAACAAGAAGAAAAAATGCACATGCTGTGAGGAATATAGGGAAACGACGAAGCATGTTCTGATGGAATGCGGAAATATCCACCCAAGTGTACGTTTGGGCACCACCCTACAGGAAGCCTTGGGTTTTAGGGTGAACAACGGGAAGCTGAACATAGCCGCGATTGAAATAAGTAAGAGACGGTTAGAATACTGGTGGCAGAAAACTAGAGCGAACGGACAAAAATAATTATAGGGAAAAATATGGACTTTCTGCCATAAGGGGCAGGAAACTGGGCTATGAATTTCCGTTTTTGCTATAGTATGATCGATTTGATTGAAGTAAACTTAAAAGGCATGAGGAAAATTTAAAGAGAGAGAGAAAAAAAAGTTCTACGAGCCTGGTGGCGCACATGTCACCGCCCCGTTACAAAGGGGACGCTCATAGCATCCATCCATCCATCCAAATCTCCCGGATCTCGCCGCGCGGGCCGCTCCGCGAATCAGTACGAGACGAGTTTTCTGTGTGTGTCGATGAAATTCTGCACCTCGCTCGCATTGCTTGTGACTGCAACGTATCGAGGGGCTTCTAGTATTGTGCCATTGCCTCCTATAATTTTGGTTGTGCGCGGCATTATGCCGCGCAACCGTTGCGCGCCGCTGTGTGGCACAAACGCAAGGAAGGACCCTCAGATCCGGTACCACGAGTTTCCGCGCGACGTAGATCGCCGTAAAGTGTGACTAAAACATTTCTCGACAGGGAATAACTGGAAAACGAAGCGTGTGCGAGCCAAATGATAGGTCGCTGGTGTACTCTCCTCGCTTCCCTGACGGTGACAATAAGAAGTCCACGAAGCTCAAGCTATTCCAACGGCTGTTCCGACGGCAGTTCGTGCGCTTGGCATCAACAGTTCTACCGAATTGTGTGATATGCCGGGAACTGACGTGTTACAGGGATGAACAAAGCCACACCGAGGAGACCGGTGAGGTGTTTCTGAGCGAACTGTTGCGGCAAACAGCGCCGGAGACCTGAACGCAACTGTTGAGCGGTTCAAACTCGCTTAGAAGCCACTGTCCCGGAAGGTGCTGCTACTTTGATGCAACGAGTCGCCTTTCCGTGGATGTACATGTTGTAACTTGTAAATAAGGAAATGAGCCTGACACCGCCTTCCTCAACCTTGTTTTTTTTTCAATCAGTCAATCCGAACTAGTTCCGTCCTTGCATAGAAATCTAAATACGCGTCTACAAAGCGGCTGAATGTTCATTTATTTGTAGATGTCCGCCTCATATTTATAAAAAGCTGGAACTAAAACACTATATATAAGAACATTATTTGGCCAATCCAATAAGTCGTATGCACACATTTGTAATAACGTCTAATAAAACCATGATCTTGCGTTTCGGCCACTATTTAGAAGAACGCCGCACCATTGCTCTATTGTGTTTATTTCACAAGTAGATTTATAGTAACAAATTTCACCGTTTGCCGCTTCATCCTCCTTTGCGCACATCTCGACACATTCACAACGCGCGTAGTTTCATGCGAATTCATGGTCCCACACTCGCATTTAACCCATCACCACTACGTATAGCCACAGCACATTGGAACGGTCTTCCTGACCACATTGTATCCATTGCTAACCGTGAAACATACCGTGATAACCTAATTTCGTTGCGCTTTATCATGTATAACGTTCTACTGCTTGTAATATTTGTTGTTTCTTTCTTTTCTATATTTTCCTTTATTTTTGTTCGTTTAATTTTCAATGGGCCTGTCAGGAATTTTGAATAATAATAATAACAGGTTTTTCTTTTAAGAGCAAACAACCGCATCAAGCAAAGCAAGTATTCAAGCAAGCAATAAGGAACTTGCCAGTTATATTGAACTGTGGTCGCGTGTCGAAACCTGCGGCTGAAGTGCGCGGTTCAAGTTCGCGCGAGTCCATTAGCAACCCAATGGCCGTACCGACCTCCTGGGTATAGTATAGTATTTATGTTCTTGCAGGCAGCGTAGAGATCTTATTTTGGCAAAGCAATACACAGTCTGGTGTGAATTAAATGCAAACTCTGCGCGCCGCTGCGCGAAACATGCATAACCAGCGGCTCCTCCCGCGTGCGCTTGTCCCGTAGCAGTGGCGCCGCTGCGGCGGTGCGGAGAACTAGGCTTGTCACACCGGTTTCGGGCGACGTCGTAGGCCGCACCACGTGCGTTTTTATCCAGCGGCCGTATCCGAACAGTGCGAGTAGCAATGATGACGTCATAGCCGGCATTGTCTATTTGCTGCGCCTGCTTTAGTAGACTGCCGGCGACGCCAGACCACAAGAAAATAGTTGCCACCCAACGACGATGACAGCAACAGCGACAACCCACAAGACGTGCTACAGGTGAACAACGCACAAGACGTGCTACAGGCGAAAGAAAACGAGCACGCGTCGGTTGTCGTGCGGAAGTGCGTCACAGTTATTTGCGCTCACGTGATCGAAGTCGTTAACGCCATTGAGAGCGCTAGATGGCGCCAGTCGCACCGGGCGCCTTGTCGTTTTTGGAGCTCTCCCAAACCAAAAATGAAACTAGTGGGTAATAAACAGGCCGTGAATGATTATCCGACGTGTGCTGGAGTAACTGCAGTGCGCCGTCTTATGGCTAACATATCCTCAGCTACGTATTGCAGCAAAAAAAAGACAGCACAGGAAAATTTTCGTGCCAGCATCCCTTTAATGCTGTTTTTGCAAGACCGGGGCACTCTCAAAAATGCCTCCATATGTACGGCATTCTAGAAGTGTAATATTTGGCTGTAATGCTATCCAAGACCTCATGTTCGTCCGATGTCCTGTGGATGTCCACGTGCCGACGTCTGTATGCGGTGATTCAGTGGAGGTCCGTCGCACGTCCGTCAAACAAGCAAAATGTCTCGACAAATCTCGGATGTCCGATGGACGTCCGTCGTGGGCACAAGACGTTCGGATCTTAATCGGACGTCCGCTGGACATAGCCTGCTGTCTGGTAGCTATATTGAAGTTCTTATCGCGCTGTCCGTATGCATTCGTAGATATGCAGATGACGTTTAAGTACAAAATGTGCATCTCGCGCAGTTATTTTGACAATATAAATAATTGCTATCGCAAAAGGAGCGGTTGCGACGTATACACAATTACGTGATGTGATGATGATGCGGCTTGAAGTGGTGTTAGCCTGGCAGACCTGGGCGGCCATTACTCCGCCCGACCATCTCTGTCCAGGTCGCATGTGTCACCACTTGTCACTCAATCCTGTCTCTTGGAGAAATGTCATAAGCAGGGCCGACACCATCTTGCGAGCCGTCCGTGTACCTTCCGGATATATAATTTGTTCAGTGCACGTGTGTGGGCACCATCTTTTCTTCATGTTGTCCATGAGTGTGTTTCTTTCAGGGCAAAATCGCTTGCAGGAACAGATGTTTTGGTTTGTTTGTCTGATGTCTGTTTTGGTAATGTCTGATTAACAGGGGCTCTTATCGTTGGTGCCTTGAAAGTGCTTCGTTGTCCAGCGCATCTGCTGTTTTGTTGCCGTTGATACCAACATGCGAAGGTATCAACTAGAAAGCTATGCTAATTCCTTGTTGGACGGCTTTTTTCAGCGACACTAACGATTGTCGGCAGAACTTGTTTGGAGGAGTTCCACGACAGATCTCTTGAATGGCCGACGAGATCGAGAGAATGACGGCTTGTTTTGTGGGTCCGTTCTTAAGTTTGCGTTGTGCAGCAGCAATAGCAGCACTCTCTGCAACCGTGGAAGAGACTACGTTCGAGAACCAGCAGATGAAATGCAGTAGGCCATAGAGCAGCTGTTTGTGTCCGTATGAACACATCCATCCGTGTACAGATTTAGATGATTGTTGTCAATTAGCATACAAATACTCAAGCACCCGGTAGCATACTTTAAAAAAGACGGGTTGATCGCTAAGATTTCAGCCCAGGGATGCATAGTTTGTAGGAGACGTCTTCGAACATCCAAGGCGGATCACTGCGTTGTCTACGTTTGGGAATCTTGACACTAAGCATCTCTAGAGTACCGAGAGTTGCATAGAAGTGAGAGCTGTGCCTATTTCTGAGCCTTCTGATTAGAGTTTTCCCCGGTAAGGAGGTGTTGGTCAAAAGGCGTAATGGTAGAAATTGGCTCTCTTATAAGAGTTTCTTGTTTGAGGCCACCTGTGGAACTCCCAAGGACAAGCAAATACCTTTCCGGTTTAGAACCTCTAGTCGTTCATATTGGGCCTCTAATGGACTTATCATAGGTAGCTGGTAGAATATTCTGCTGGTCAGAAGGGCGGATTGTAGAGCGAGCATAGACCTTGGGTGACTGCCCCTGTGCATGCCGGCGACTCGCTTGAGGGCATAAGTCGCTGCATTGATGTGTCGAAGACACAGTCTACTCCTTTTCGCCATGACAGCTTGCTGTTCAATATCACCCCAGGAAACGGACACTTGTAGCCTTTCGTATTGGCTGGCTTCCCAAGTTTAGATGCAATCGCGTGGTTTTTCGCTGTCGTCCCACAAAAAGAATAAAGCATGTGACTTCTCCGTTTAAATTGACAGGCCAAGTGTTGACGGCTGGGTCTGTATGGATGAAATCGCTCGTTGTGCTATACGTGTCAGTCGTTTATGGCTGTATCCCGACACCCAAATGTAGATCTCGTCCGCATATATCGACATTCTGACGGAGGCGCACAGATAGCCAACTGCATTTGGGAGATGTGCCAGAGAAATATTGAAGAGGAGGAGATAAAGAACGTACCCCTGCGGTACACCACAAGAAATGCGTATTTCCTCGCTAACAGTGTCTCCAAGGCGAACACGAATGACATAGTCACTGAGAAAGGCGTGTATCAGGAACTCCGGAACGTTTGTGAGAGTGGGGGAGGGCAAGTATTCTCTTCTTATGTAGTGTTCGTTATTTATTTGTTCTCGAAATTTGTCAGTTATATTTAGTTAAATTACATATTGTTACATCATATATTGTTAATTTTTAATTACATCAATTAATGGTGTTTTAATTCATATTGGTCGTATTAAATTTTACATATTTACATCCTCGCTTATTTTACATTGGTAAACACTTTAAAAATGACAGGAAATTTTGGAAGTACTGACAACATGCGCCGCGTAATCCGAGTGGTTGTGTGGTGGTCCAGTTTTTCAAAGTCCTGGACCACACAACCACCAGCTTGAAAATTCTTGTCAAAATTTTGATTTCAGCGTAAATGGTTGGAAAGTGTGGGGGGCTCTGCCCCCTCTGCAAAAATATTATGGGGGGTGGTCGCTCCCCCCCCCTCCCCCGTTTCCGGGGTTCCTGCGCGCAGACTGTTGATTGCCCGTAACTCCCAAGGACTGCAGTCGGGTGATGATGGCTCCTCTCAAAGCGTAGTCATAGGCCTTAGAGATATCGATGAAAACTGCAGGTGTTGAGAGCCGGTCTTCTCGGTGGTGTTCACTATGGCTTACCAGATCTAAAACACTGTCTTGAGCACACAGTCGCTGTCTAAATCCAGTCATGCATGATGGAAGTTTCCTATTCTGTTCCACAAATCGATTCAGCCTCACCTGGACTAGTTTTTCCATGACTTTCGCTACAAATGATGTCAATGACACCAGGCGACAAGAGCATAAGGCAGTAGTATTTCTTGGGTTTTAAAATGGGCACCACCCATGCAAATTTCCAACTTTCCGGAATATCTTCTGTGCTCCACACGGCATTGAAGATGACAAGGAGTTCTTGTTTCCGTGGCTTCGGCAGGTTCAAGGTTATCTGATTGCCGATAAGTTCAGGGCCGACTGCTGACTCCAATTCGCAGAACGTAAAAGAGGCATCCATCAAAGAATGAGAAACCGGTGGCATGGGATCCATGGGTTGCGACGAAGTGTCGGATGAATAAGTATCCCCAGTCTTCCGCTAATGTTTGAAGTGTTTTGCTGAGCGTCAACGCAAGAACTTCGAAAGGTCTTTTGGGGGAAGTCTTTCCAGCCAGCTTACCGATAATTCCCCAAACTGTCGCTATGGTGGTAAACACAGACAAGCTCGCGCAGAAAGCAGCCCACTGTTGTCGCCTTAACGGTTTAGTGTGCCTACGAATGACGGCATTGTTTCGGTTAAGGGCAGTTTTCAGTGTAGGATCGCCCCATTTTTCTCAAGAGCATACTTTCTGCTCTTCTCCGTGCGACACAAAGATTCTGTAGCGTTAAGTCCGGAGCAGGAAAATGGTCTGGCAGTTTTAACTATTTAGTAGTCGCCTTGTTGCTTATCAGCATGTCAGCAAACAGGTCTCCGGTAGACTCTTCTAGAACCTCGCGATAGGTGTCCCATGGCGTGACAGGAGAATAATTTGACTACTCTTTTGATATCCGGCAACATTGGTATAAATGGGGAAATGGTGGCTGCCCATTCTATCCAGAGATGTCATCGATGAAACCGTAGCATTTGCAGACTGTATTACGAGGTCAATGACGCTGGTGGAATTTGGGGGTCTGAAGAACGTTGGTTTCTGCTCGTTTGCCACACACAGGTTCCCTGAATACATAGCGTCAACGATTTGTCTTCCACTTGTGTCGACCATCTTGTCATCCCAGAGCGAATGGTGAGCATTGAAGCTTCCGCAGAGGAGGAAAGCAAGGACTGCCAATATCCTTGATGAGGGGCTTCATGGGGACTTTCCTCTTGGGACTTGCGTAAATGGACACTACGTTTAGGTATCTTCTGCCTAGACGTACTTGCACCGCTACTACTTCCTCGGCGGCGGAGGAAAGGTCTTGAACTGGCAGAGTAATGTGTGGTATTTCGCGTCGCAGAAACAGCGTGGCACATCCATGGGCCAAAGAGGTAATCGTTTGGTTGACGTGACCAACGTAGCCAGGAATTGACCGATTTTTTGGTAGACCGGCCTCAGAGAGGGCGAGGATAGGCACAGGTGTGTCGCGCAGGAATACATTGAGTTCAGACAGGCGGGAATGAAGACCGGCACAGTTCCATTGCATTAATAGGGGCACTTTGGGGCAAGAAATGAAACATGGCCCCTTGGTCAGGGCCATGTTGCTCCGGGTCTCAATAAGAGGAGAGCGGCACTCAGGATTACTGACTGAAGAGCCAGTACTACTTGCAATAACTCTTTCGCTGAGCTTTCAGCTATCCTGGCAATGTGCGATCGTTGGGCCATGAACAACGCTCGTGCAGCACTTGGTCACAGGGCGGCGATGATGAGTGGTGAGCCTCCTTTGTCCCTCGTGTGGGCGAAAGTGTGTGTGCATAAGTTTGGTTACATGACCTTGGTGATACACTATCAGACGTGGCTGCCTCAGTCTGTGTAGATGCCACAGACGCTTTCACAAAAGGGATCGTCGTTTCGGGTGCCTGCTGTGAATTGCTTTCCGGAATCGCTTTCTGGTTTGCCATGGTGACAGACGTTTTGATTGTCTTGGCGGAAATGGTTGAAGTGTCGTCAGGCAATTTTAGGCGAGGAAAGTCCTTTGTGTAGTGAAAGCGAGAACCCTCTTCTCTAGGTGAATCCACAGCTATCTCGCTGGACAAGTCTCGCTGACTCTTTGGCCTTGATAATGAATCTCTTTTTCCTCTCCGGAGCTGCAGATCTGGTGGGACACCTACTGTAACCTGGTGGATGATCTCCGCCACAATTTACACATACAAAGCCCTCCATGCGGGGTCAAATCTGGAAATTATGAGGCCCTCCACAGAGATTGCATCGTTGCTTAGCGGTGCAGTGCTTCGCTACATGTCCAAAACGCTGACAGTTAAAGAATTTTTATCGCACTGCCACGTGGTCGATGAGCTCCTGTATTGTGAAGCCGAGCTTAATTTTATCCTGACGCCCAGTGTTTGGAGCGGAAGACAGGACCACAGAGTCCGTTCGTCTCGTCTCCCATGCAGAGTTCGTCTGTATTCGACGAATCATCCTCCTTGCACTGAAAACACCTTGTGTTCTCAAGAACATCGTAAGCTCTCCTTCCGCCTACCATTTGGGAAACCCCGTGATTATGCACGTATTTTTAAATAGGCGTTGGGCACACGCGCAACGACGGCTATTTTGTAAATAGTTTTGCAATAAAGAAGTGTGTTGGCTTGCTTTTCCGTTCGCACATCGAGAAGTAATGCGCCTTGCATGGTAAAACGGCTCCTGATTGGGGCTGCACACAGCATTCCTTCAATATCTGAGTATAGTGAGATCGGATTCACTTGCCTGAAGTCTCGACCTCTTTCGGCAGCTGTAATCAGAACGCGAACTCTCACTGTCCGACCTCTGCGGTGACGCCCTACCTTGAAACCGTCTTCATCCACGTCCTCCATATCAGGTATACGTTATCGTCTGCGATGACGGTCGACTCGTCGTCGGACACCTCGATTTGTTTGCGCTTGATTTCGGGGGAGCTAGATGTGTCGTCGACATTCAGACGCTTCTGACCAGGTGCTGCGCTGACCGATGGCATGTCTGAGCCGTTACTGTTGTCGGCCGGCATCTTTTGTGCCCTTTCTGGAGTGGTAGGAGAAGTCGGCCCCGCCGGCCTCCGATATCAGGAACAAACCTTATCGATTCGTCCGGCGTTTTGGAGAAATCAGGTCGTAGCCCATTACAAAAACGTGAAAAAGGAGAAATTTGGAGATAGCCGGAATAGAACAGCTGGCTCAGATCCACAAGTCATCTATATCGGCGCTTGCTCCTTCTGCTCTCGACGTCTTCTCTTTGTATCAGCGCAATATGCTGGTTTCGACTCCTCCTTGGTTGCGGATTCGATTTCCACGTGTTCCAGGATTGTATGTTCCAAACGGTGCTCTCCTAGATCGATATGAAGCGGAGCTACACCAACATTTCCACACCTTTATAAGGGTGTTATACTTTTGCCGACCTTTTATCCCTGGCCAAGGAGTGCAGGTACGCACCACAGATATTAATAAGACTTCTGGGCATTTTGTGCGAAATAGTACACATGATCGAAAGGCACTGAAACGCGGATGTAAGGGAGAAACGCACAGACACACACCATCCCAGTGCGGCTCAGCGCGTTCGTCCTTTGCATCTCTTGCTTCAGTGTCCTTTAATCATGTGTACCATCGCACAATTTCAGTATCGTTAATCCTGAATGAATCCATGTCATGTGATTGATGTCATGTCCTATCAGTCATCTTAGTCACACTCATATCATTCATTGCCAATTTTTGTATGTACTGGTCAAATCTAAGAGACCAGTTTTCAGTTTTTCTCTCAACTTTTTCAATTTTGGGGGGTTTCGTCTTGGGATTAACCAAAGGTCAACCTTCCAAAGACACACTTATGGCTACTGACAGAAATATATATTTTTTAAATTAGACGTTTTCTGTAAGCAGTAAAAATTAAAGTTCCCTGCATATTAGGCGCAGCACCTAAAAGATTTCACATAACCAAAGAGGCGGCACTTCTGTATATACTACGGTCATCAACATATTCATGCACCGAAATTTGCGCAACAGGTAATTCTTACATGCGCTACCTTTGAGAATCTGCAATCATCTACCAAGTACGTTATTTCAATCCCTCCTCTCCGTACCTTCAATGAATATGGTCAACTATTATCTTTGTTGATGTATAAACTCCTGCCTTGGCCTTTCACACAACAGTAGATATTCACCTGTTAATGAGATAAGCACTACCAATACAGATTGCTGTTAATGAGCCGCTGTTGGGGTCAGATTGAAGCTGAGCATGTCCTTTCAAGGTGAATAGTGCACCCATGCAGAGATATAGTTTAGCTGAACAAGAAAGTTAACACCCCGATTCAAACAAGTTTGCACAGTATCTTTGTCATTGTCATGAAAGAGGCTTTAATGGTAATGTTCACGCGGGTCACACCACAGCAGCCGTGAACAAGACGGCAAGCATCACGTACATTTTCTGCTTGCACAAAAAATAACGACATTATGAAAGCACTGGTATTCAATTTTATTACAGCGCATTATTGGGGATAATGTCATGATGATGATGATGATGATGATCATCTGGCTACTTAGGTCCACTGCCGGACGAAGGCCTCTCCGAACGATCTCCAATCCACCCTATGCTGAGCGAGTTGGTTGCCGGCAAACCTTTTGCTTGCCTCTGCTGCGTTTTCCCCCTCTTGGTATCCATTGCGTCTCTCTTACTCTCCATCTGTTATCTTTCCTCCTCAGGACATGTCCTGCCCAGCTCCACTTCTTTCCTTTAATTGATACAATAATATCAGCTACTCCTGTTCCCTGATCCATTCCGCTCGTTTTTTTACCTCTTAGCGTTACACCTCTCGCTTTTCTTTCCATTGCACGTTGGGTGCTCCTTAGTTTCATCTCTAGTTTTTTCTGCACCGTACGTTAGTACTAGGAGAATGTAGTGACTGAATACTTTTCGCTTTTGTGAGATCGGCAAGTTTCCAGTCATGATTTCGAAATGCCTTCGGAATGCGCTCCAGCCTATCCTTATTCTACAGAGAATTTCTTTTTCATGGCTAGGATCGAGGTCCTGTTAGTAACTGTCCCAGGTATACGTATTCGTTCACACATTTAAATGGTTCACTGTTAATTTCAAATTCCTTCTTTAGCTAAGCTGTTGAGCATAACTTTGGTGTCCTGCCTATTCATTTTTAGTCCACTTTTAACACTTTCCCGGTTTTGGTCACCAATCATGCTTTAGAAGGAAAAAATGCAGCGCTAAAATACGACACACATTGAAGGAGGCCACACACAGAACTGTAGCCTCCTTCTTTTTGTGTCGTATTTTAGTGCTTCGTTTTTTCCTTTTGTAGCAATAACGTACTTGTCCAACGAAAAGTTCTACTAAATCATGCTTTGTAGTTCGTCTCCATCATTGCTAAAGGGCACAATGTCGCCTGCAAATATGAAATTGGTGAGATATTCTTCTCCTATTCGAATTCTATTTTCTTCCCAGTCTTGTCGTTTAAACACTTCCTCTAAACATGCAGTGAATATCATCGGGGAGATCGTACCTCCTTGTCTAACACCTCTCCCGATTGGGAGTTATCTGCTTCTCTCATGCAGCACTAGTGTGGCTGTGCAATCTTTGTATATGTTGTTCATGGTTTGCACGTATACGACAAGTACCCCTTGTCGACGTATTTGAAACAAAAAGGTTGCGCGAAGAAAGACAATCACAAGGTAGGGTACAGGGACAAGCGCAAACTCACACTGCTTTATTCTTGATCAGATCCACTGAATAAATAGGAAAGTCACATCAAGACCACGTGTGCACGCGCCAAGAAAGAGCACCAGTCGACGTAAAGCTTCTAGGACTGCTGTTATTTTTATGGAGTATAATTCTTTTTCGTAGTCTATAAACGGCATATAAAGAGGTTTGTTATATTCAGCGTACTTCACAATTATGAATTGGGTTGATTGCATGGCCGTGGTCCATTGCTGAGTAACCTTTGTTAAAACCAGCTTATTCTCTTGGTTGGTTAAAGTCGAGTGTTTCTCTTATCCTAGCAGAAATTACTTTCGTAAAGAGCTTGTATATTACTGGGAGTAGGCTAATTGGTCTGTAATTTTTTAACTCCTTTATTTCACCTTTCCTGTGGATTAGGATTGTATTAGCATTTTTCCAACTGCGCGGTACACTAGATATTCTGTCTACATTTCGTGAAGAGCGATGCAAGTTTCTCAAGTATAATGTCTCCTCCGCCTTTGACCAAGTCCGCCGTTATGCCTTCTTCAACTGCTGCTTTACAGCGGGACATCCCTTTAACAGCTTTTTTGACTTCGTCAGTGGTTATACATAGAATTTCAGAGTGCTCCTCTGATTCTACTCCTATTAAGGTTGTATGGTCTGTCTTGGAGCTGTACAATTCAGAGTAGAAATCTGCTACCTTTACGATATCGTTGAAATTGTTGATAACGTTGCCTTGCTTGTCTCTTAGCGCATGCATTTCGTTTTGTCCTAAGTGCAGTTTCTTTTTGACCGCTACAATGCTGGTGCCTTCCTCTACTGCTTTCTCTATTTCTCTCATGTTAAAGTTTCTTACATCTCGTTGCTTGGCTTTACTGATCAATTTTATACTTCTGCGAATTCTATTCTATCTTTTGACGAAGTTACTTTCATTTGTTGTCGTTTTTTTATTAAGTCTTTGGTAGATTGGGAAAACTTGCTTGTTACTTGTTTTGTTGTTTTAGCCCCGACTTCTATCGCTGTTTCAAGGATGCTTCCGTTATGGTTTTGCTTATTTCTTCTAAATCTTAGTCCCTTAATTTGGCCTAAAGCCTCGAACTTCTTGTTTAGGGCGGCTTTAAATTCTTCGTTCTTCGCTCTTATTACCTCTAGATTTGCGTTTTCTCTTAGTAAACAATTTAGTTCTTAATATTTTTAGGTTAAGCACAATCTTCGCCCTTACTAATCTGTGATCGCTTCATTTTATCTTCCCCGTACTACTTTGTCTTTAATTATGCCTGGTTGTTCGCACATTATAAAGTCAATTTCATTGTTTCTTTCACCGTTACGGCTTTTCCACGTGCAGTTTTTATTCTTGCGTTTCTTAAAAAACGTATTCTTTAGTCGGTGTTGGTTTCTTTCGGCAAATTGTACTAGCATTCCCGCACGGTTATTCCTACGGCCGGCGCCGTAGTGGCCAATCGCCTGTTCTCCACTTTGCTTTGTTCCTACTTTTGCGTTGAAATCCCCACGGCTATTGTATATTGTGTCCGTACTCTTTTTATTGCTAATTCGATATCCTCGTAGAACTACTCTACTTGTTCGTCGTCGTAGCTCGATGTTGGTGAATATCCCTGGAATATGTTAAGTTTACACCACTTTTTTTGTTTTATTACGACGCATGATACCCTTTCGTTAATGCTGTAAAATTCGTCTACGTTGCCTGCTATACCTTTGTGAATTAGCAACCCAAGGCCATAATCTCTCTTTTCGGGTAACCCTTTATGGTAGAGGACATGTCCGTTGTTTAAGACTAAGTAAGCTTTCACCTGATCTCCTAACTTAGCTAAGGCCAATGACGTCCCAACCAACGCCTTCTAGTTCCTCGAGTATTGTTCCGCCAATTTAGCTTCGCAGGAGAGGGATTTTGCATTGAACGCTCCAAGGTTATGTTTCCAGTGGCGGCCTGTCCGTGTCCAGTGATTATTACCGCCCTCTGCTGCTCGCTGAGCTGACCGCTGCTGTGGACAGATGTTCTGCAGCTGCTGGACAATTAAGGCAATGGTTTAATTGTAGATATCGTGTGGGAGGTGGTGGCCAAGTACTTCACCAGGAAGGTCAATTCCTGTTCTGCTGTAGGAGTGAGTCGTAAACGGCAGTTGAAGTACTGAAAGCCTTTCAGGTGCCCAACCTTCGCCAGGCCTATCTACCAACGTAATCTCGAGCAGTATAACAAAGCGTTCGAGGATAAGCTTAAAAAAAGAGGAAGTGGGGGGGGGGGTGCGTTGGGTGTCTAACCTGCGACCCTTGGCGGTCCCGGTTGCAGCGGCTCCGTATCGCCGTATTGTTGCAGTACATTCTTTCAAAGCCTTTTATGCTTGTTAATTTCTACCGGCGTTAATATTTCGTATAGTATTTGGTCTCATGCAAAAAATGTCCGGGATCATCTAGTCTTCAACTTATCGCGATATCCAGCACGTCATGGCTTCTAAAATTGCTCTGAAAGTATGGGCGACGCGCGTGGAAAATCCTGTTGTATCGAGTCGTTTTAACTTGTCTTGTTAATCAGATATGTTTCTCGTTCCAAGTACGGCGCGTTGCCCGAAAGTTGTGCTGTAGAAGCTACGGTCAAAGACATTCATTTGAATATCTTCCACGAGGTCCCGCACGCATGCACGCACGCACGCAGGCAGGCAGGCACAGAACATTATTTAGGTCCTGAGGAATTGCAGTTGGACGTCCCCTTCTAGGGAGGTCCTGTAGCAGTTGCGGGCCGCTCCCACGCAGGGACAGAAAGACCGTGGCCCTCCGCCTTCTCGCAGGCTCTCTGGACAGCCCGATCTTGAACCGAAAGGTAGCCGCTTCTCAGAGCTCTCAGGGAGATCGAGCCCGAGGCGAAAACTCTGGCAGCGGACCACGTGTCCGTGAATACATTTTGACGCGATGGGTCTTTCATTGCTACAGCAATGGCAATTTGCTCAGCAACTGCTGCCGAAACCTTTCTAACCGAGGCAGCACATAGGAGCTTGCCACTATGGTCGACTGAGACCCCTGCAAAGCGATCGGAACGCCCGCACTGTGCTGCATCGACAAACGTAGCGAGGTCCGGGCTGTCTGCAACTGATTTCAATAAGGAACGGGCCCGAGCAATGCGACGCCCTACATTGTACTGCGGGTGTACATTCCTGGAAAGTGGATCTACCGCAAATGTACCTCTGATAGAAAACGGTAGAAGCACTTTACGGTCGCGAATCTCCGAAAGACCGGAACCAATTGACTCCAGGACACGTCCGCCGGCCCGCGAGGACGATAGGCGCACTACCTGAGCCATTTTCTGCACCTCGATCACTTCCGAGAGGGAGTTATGCATGTCCAGTTGTATGAGCTTTTTCGTGGTGGTGCTGATAGGCAAGCCTAGAACTCGCTTTATAGTTGTGCGTATTAGTGCGTCGATTTTTGCAGCTTGCCTTTTGAACCAGTGGAGCGCCGAAGCGACGTAATTAATGTGGCTCATGAGAAACCCATGATAGAACCGAAGGATACTGCTCTCGCTCAGCCCGCCCCTACGGTTCGACACCCTCAGTACGAACCTAAGTCTGTTCTCCGTCTTGGAGGTGATGCGAGCTATAATCTGCGAGTTGCCCCCTTCGACACCAGCAGTCCGAGCCCCCTGATGCAGTCTACCCTGGGAATTATTTGCCCGTCCCGTGTGTATAGAGATATTGGAACCTGCTCTAGAGAAGTGAGGTTGCTCACCCCTTGTCGGGTGGTTCGGTGCAGTAAAAACTCGGACTTGGCCGGCGACAGGCTCAATCCCGAACGACTAGA
Organism: Hyalomma asiaticum; assembly: GCA_013339685.2. NCBI lineage: Eukaryota > Metazoa > Arthropoda > Arachnida > Ixodida > Ixodidae > Hyalomma > Hyalomma asiaticum. The sequence goes on from JABSTT010002304.1 coordinate 48,663, forward strand.
AAGCCCTCCGTGACGTTTAGTGCCTGTTCGAGTGCCTGCTCTACCTCTGCATTCGATCCTCCCGTACACCACACGGTGATATCGTCCGCGTAGAGAGCATGCATACGAAATGTGTATGTCGCCATGTTCCCGTATTGTGGCGTAAGGCCAAACGCTAAGAAAGGTCGTACACTACCGTGCAACAAAAATTTCTCGTAAGTGCGAGAGGAAAGATCTGACGAACACGACAGGCACGCCCGATATAAGAAGTGACGCCATTTTCGCAACTTCACAACGTGGCCTGTTCTGAATAGTATCGCTTTTATGACGAGTCACAAGTTGCAATTGTCACGCCGGCTGTCGTTGGGTAGCTGCGTCGTCTGCTACAATATGTCTAGCGTTGGCTTGGCCTCTGTCAAGCATTCGCTCTTACACAAGCTACACCTCATGGCGCAACCATCTTTCGTCAATAATGCTGGGCACTTTTAAACGGGTATTAATTATTAAATAGTTATTAGTTTTCCATTATGTGGAATGTCGTGCTATTGCGCGGGGAGATAGTATGCATTCTGAAGCGTCAGTGTAGTTGCAAATTTCTAGTGCCAATTAATCCTGAATGTTTTGCGATACGAAAGCTGCCCGCTTTTTTTCCCTCGTGGTGAAAGTCTAAAAAGCTGAAGTCGTTTCTGCGTATTCACTGACATCTCGGACGCGCTGTAATTTTGAGGTAATGTTTCCGCAGTAGAGACATAGTGTCCATTGACCGGCCTACAGGTCTTATATGGACTTACGGCCTTACACACTTGTTTGAATGTGATCCACAAGACACCTATAGACGTTTCCTTCAACCCAGCCTGCAGCAAATCTACAGTGCTTAGCCTTGACATTTCTGTCTAGTGCTATGCAGGTTGTTCCAGCTAAGGTAAAATTTTTTCAAGCTCTTTATAAAAGCTGAAGTTTGCCCAATAGGCTGAGCCTGCTAGTGAGAAACACTGGGCATGGCCGTAGCAACTAAATATAACATAACGATATGTTATATTGGTATACCTTCAAACTGCCTCTTTTACCTTCTCTTTTCTGTGAACCCGATGGCTCTAAGTAGCTCGAACACGCAACTCCTACATAGGTCACTATACCCCGTGAGGCAGTTCAATTATGCTTACCTGAATGAGTCTCTGTCGAGAAGGGGGAGGCGGGTTAAAATGAATGGCCTTCTTATGTAGCCCATAATCTTGCCCATTGCATCGTTATGGTACTACACAAAGCTGGCGGCTTTCAATGCGTACGTACTTAAATGAAAATGTATAAAAAATTATGGCAATATCATCATGTTCTTATGTTTCATCGACATACAGCAGCAAGAAGAATAGCACCGCCCCCCGCCCCCCAGGAGGATTTGATAGTAAATATAGTAAACTTTAAACTATGCATTCCATATTCGCCTCTACGTTAAGAAAACTTCTTAAAAACTCCAACCACAGTAAAAAAGGAAAGGAAAGAAAAAAAGAAAAAAAAACCCGACGTTTCGCGGCCGACTCGGCCGTTTCCTCATGGGTGACTGGGGCTACATTGCAGCGTCGTCTTGGAGGCACTCACGAGGTTAACAGCACGTCCTTCCGCGGAGCGCAGTCCATGCACATACACTGGGGGGAGGGCGCCCAGAGAACGATTGATGTTCTTCGCTCTTATTACCTCTAGATTTGCGTTTTCTCTAGTAAACAATTTAGTTCTTAATATTTTTAGGTTAAGCACAATCTTCGCCCTTACTAATCTGTGATCGCTTCATTTTATCTTCCCCGTACTACTTTGTCTTGAATTTTGCCTGGTTGTTCGCACATTATAAAGTCAATTTCATTCTTTCTTTCACCGTTACGGCTTTTCCACGTCCAGTTTTTATTCTTGCGTTTCTTTAAAAACGTATTCTTTAGTCAGTGTTGGTTTCTTTCGGCAAATTGTACTAGCATTCCCGCACGGTTATTCCTACGGCCGGCGCCGTAGTGGCCAATCGCCTGTTCTCCACTTTGCTTTGTTCCTACTTTTGCGTTGAAATCCCCACGGCTATTGTGTATTGTGTCCGTACTCTTTTTATTGCTAATTCGATATCCTCGTAGAACTACTCTACTTGTTCGTCGTCGTAGCTCGATGTTGGTGCATATCCCTGGAATATGTTAAGTTTATACCACTTTTTTGTTTTATTACGACGCATGATACCCTTTCGTTAATGCTGTAAAATTCGTCTACGTTGCCTGCTATACCTTTGTGAATTAGCAACCCAAGGCCATAATCTCTCTTTTCGGGTAACTCTTTATGGTAGAGGACATGTCCGTTGTTTAAGACTATGTAAGCTTTCACCTGATCTCCTAACTTAGCTAAGGCCAATGACGTCCCAACCAACGCCTTCTAGTTCCTCGAGTATTGTTCCGCCAATTTAGCTTCGCTGGAGAGGGATTTTGCATTGAACGTTCCAAGGTTATGTTTCCAGTGGCGGCCTGTCCGTGTCCAGTGATTATTACCGCCCTCTGCTGCTCGCTGAGCTGACCGCTGCTGTGGACAGATGTTCTGCAGCTGCTGGACAATTAAGGCAATGGTTTAATTGTAGATATAGTGTGGGAGGTGGTGGCCAAGTACTTCACCAGGAAGGTCAATTCCTGTTCTGCTGTAGGAGTGAGTCGTAAACGGCAGTTGAAGTACTGAAAGCCTTTCAGGTGCCCAACCTTCGCCGGGCCCATCTACCAACGTAATCTCGAGCAGTATAACAAAGGGTTTGAGGATAAGCTTAAAAAAAGAGGAAGTGGGGGGGGGGGGTGCGTTGGGTGTCTAACCTGCGACCCTTGGCGGCCCCGGTTGCAGCGGCTCCGTATCGCCGTATCGTTGCAGTACATTCTTTCAAAGCCTTTTATGCTTGTTAATTTCTACCGGCGTTAATATTTCGTACAGTATTTGGTCTCATGCAAAAAATGTCCGGGATCATCTAGTCTTCAAGTTATCGCGATATCCAGCACGTCATGGCTTCTAAAATTGCTCTGAAAGTATGGGCGACGCGCGTGGAAAATCCTGTTGTAACGAGTCGTTTTAACTTGTCTTGTTAATCAGATATGTTTCTCGTTCCAAGTACGGCGCGTTGCCCGAAAGTTGTGCTGTAGAAGCTACGGTCAAAGACATTCATTTGAATATCTTCCACGAGGTCCCGCACGCACGCACGCACGCACGCAGGCAGGCAGGCACAGAGCATTATTTAGGTCCTGAGGAACTGCAGTTGGACGTCCCCTTCTAGGGAGGTCCTGTAGCAGTTGCGGGCCGCTCCCACGCAGGGACAGAAAGACCGTGGCCCTCCGCCTTCTCGCAGGCTCTCTGGACAGCCCGATCTTGAACCGAAAGGTAGCCGCTTCTCAGGGCTCTCAGGGAGATCGAGCCCGAGGCGAAAACTCTGGCAGGGACCGCGTGTCCGTGAATACATTTTGACGCGATGGGTCTTTCATTGCTACAGCAATGGCAATTTGCTCAGCAACTGCTGCCGAAACCTTTCTAACCGAGGCAGCACAGAGGAGCTTGCCACTATGGTCGACTGAGACCCCTGCAAAGCGATCGGAACGCCCGCACTGTGCTGCATCGACAAACGTAGCGAGGTCTGGGCTGTCTGCAACTGATTTCAATAAGGAACGGGCCCGAGCAATCGCGACGCCCTACATTGTACTGCGGGTGGACATTCCTGGAAAGTGGATCTACCGCAAATGTACCTCTGATAGAAAACGGTAGAAGCACTTTACGGTCGCGAATCTCCGAAATACCGGAGCCAATTGACTCCAGGACACGTCCGCCGGCCCGCGAGGACGATATATAGGCGCACTACCTGAGCCATTTTCTGCACCTCGATCACTTCCGAGAGGGAGTCATGCATGTCCAGTTGTATGAGCTTTTCTGTGGTGGTACTGATAGGCAAGCCTAGAACTCGCTTTATAGTTGTGCGTATTAGTGCGTCGATTTTTGCAGCTTGCCTTTTGAACCAGTGGAGCGCCGAAGCGACGTAATTAATGTGGCTCATGAGAAACCCATGATAGAACCGAAGGATACTGCTCTCGCTCAGCCCGCCCCTGCGGTTCGACACCCTCAGTACGAACCTAAGCCTGTTCTCCGTCTTAGAGGTGATGCGAGCTATAATCTGCGAGTTGCCCCCTTCGACACCAGCAGTCCGAGCCCCCTGATGCAGTCTACCCTGGGAATTATTTGCCCGTCCCGTGTGTATAGAGATATTGGAACCTGCTCTAGAGAAGTGAGGTTGCTCGCCCCTTGTCGGGTGGTTCGGTGCAGTAACAACTCGGACTTGGCAGGCGACAGGCTCAATCCCGAACCACTAGAAAGCCCTCCGTGACGTTTAGTGCCTGTTCGAGTGCCTGCTCTACCTCTGCATCGGATCCTCCCGTACACCACACGGTGATATCGTCCGCGTAGAGAGCACGCATACGAAATGTGTATGTCGCCATGTTCCCGTATTGTGGCGTAAGGCCAAACGCTAAGAAAGGTTGTACACTACCGCTGCAATAAAAATTTCTCGTAAGTGCGAGAGGAAAGATCTGACGAACACGACAGGCACGCCCGATATAAGAAGTGACGCCATTTTGGCAACTTCACAACGTGGCCTGTTCTGAATAGTATCGCTTTTATGACGAGTCACAAGTTGCAATTGTCACGCCGGCTGTCGTTGGGTAGTTGCGTCGTCTGCTACAATATGTCTAGCGTTGGCTTAGCCTCTGTCAAGCATTCGCTCTTACACAAGCTACACCTCATGGCGCAACCATCTTTCGTCAATAATGCTGGGCACTTTTAAACGGGTGTTAATTAATAAATAGTTATTAGTTTTCCATTATGTGGAATGTCGTGCTATTGTGCGGGGAGATAGTATGCATTCTGAAGCGTCAGTGTAGTTGCAAATTTCTAGTGCCAATTAATCCTGAATGTTTTGCGATACGAAAGCTGCCCGCTTTTTTTCCCTCGTGGTGAAAGTCTAAAAAGCTGAAGTCGTTTCTGCGTATTCACTGACATCTCGGACGCGCTGTAATTTTGAGGTAATGTTTCCGCAGTAGAGACATAGTGTCCATTGACCGCCCTACAGGTCTTATATGGACCTTACGGCCTTACACACTTGTTTGAATGTGATCCACAAGACACCTATAGACGTTTCCTTCAACCCAGCCTGCAGCAAATCTACAGTGCTTAGCCTTGACATTTCTGTCTAGTGCTATGCAGGTTGTTCCAGCTAAGGTAAATTTTTTTCAAGCTCTTTATAAAAGCTGAAGTTTGCCCAATAGGCTGAGCCTGCTAGTGAGAAACAGCGGGCATGGCCGTAGCAACTAAATATAACATAACAATGTGTTATATTGGTATACCTTCAAGCTGCCTCTTTTACCTTCTCTTTTCTGTGAACCCGATGGCTCTAAGTAGCTCGAACACGCAACTCCTACATAGGTCACTATACCCCGTGAGGCAGTTCAATTATGCTTACCTGAATGAGTCTCTGTCGAGAAGGGGGAGGCGGGTTAAAATGAATGGGCTTCTTATGTAGCCCATAATCTTGCCCATTGCATCGTTCTGGTACTACACAAAGCTGGCGGCTTTCATTGCGTACGTACTTAAATGAAAATGTATCAGAAATTATGGCAATATCATCATGTTCTTATGTTTCATCGACATACAGCAGCAAGAAGAACAGCACCCCCCCCCCCCCAGGAGGATTTGATATTAAACATAGTAAACTTTAAACTATGCATTCCATATTCGCCTCTACGTTGAGAAAACTTCTTAAGAACTCCAACCACAGTAAAAAAGGAAAGGAAAGAAAAAAAGAAAAAAAACCCGACGTTTCGCGGCCGACTCGGCCGTTTCCTCAGGGGTGACTGGGGCTACATTGCAGCGTCGTCTTGGAGGCACTCACGCGGTTAACAACACGTCCTTCCGCGGAGCGCAGTCCATGCACATACACTGGGGGGAGGGCGCCCAGAGAACGTTTGATGTTTTGAGCCGTTCTCTGTATATGCCACGATTCAAGCAGAACTCGTTTCTTTAAGTTTGTCTCTCTTTCCAGTTTGTCTCTCATAAACGTTCTATCACTACTCGTCGCACCCGCCACACAAAAACACAGTTCGGGAAGGTCACGAAGGATTGACAGCTCACACCTACCTTTCGGAACTGTCCAGCGATGCCTGCATTGCAGTTTTTCACAAAAGCTGCGTCGGGAATAAAACGTCAAGCGCATATGTGACAGGGAATCGCGGCTACCAAACACGAAACGACGGCGGCATGTGGCGGCGGCGCGAAGCCTAGAGCCGGAAGTTGTACCAGACTACGGAGTAACCCACAATTCCTTGCGACAACCGAGATTTTGCTATCCACCTATTCTCCCAGTTGCGGAACGCATACCGAATTATTCGGCATGCTCAATTTCTTGCTCTCTCCCTCACATGACATAGATTTTTGCAATGCGTTTATCAAGAGGACTTGCGTGTATTTTTTTTTCGTTCCATATTTCCTTGCCTTTCGCGCTATGGAAATGCTGCAGTGGCTGACGGGATAGAAGCCACGGCTACAAGCTAAACACTTTAACACACGCTAATGCACACTCACGCACACCCACTTCCACTCACTCCCCTGTGGGTGTGACGTTTTCTGCTCTTGGCACGTTTTTGCGCTCTCTTCAGGATCGATCCATTTGCCTAGGGCGACACCGAGCTCGTAGAGCACAACTCCAGCAGAAGTTTCCTTCAAAGTCTACCAAAAGGAGCTTCTCAGCTAAACCATCTTGATCACTCTCCATCAAGTCTCCATCACTTGGTGTGTACTAAAATTAGCTAGCCGGGACACCAACGCATGGCCGATGTGTCGTTTTAGTCGCGATTATTGACAACGTTACTGACTAGTCAATTACGTCAGGAATAACGCTGATTGATTGATTTGTGGGGTTTAACGTCCCAAAACCAGCTCTGATTATGAGAGACGCCGCAGTGGAGGGCTCCGGAAATTTCGACCACCTGGGGTTCTTTAACGTGCACTGACATCGCACAGAACACGGGCCT